>CM022704.1:627808-780308 GCA_012295165.1 Asparagus setaceus | reverse complement strand
TATCTATATCGCTTTTAGTTGATATATTTAATAAAGAAAAGTCAACCTTCTCATGCTCCAATAACTTCACTCCCAAGTCTCAATTTTATAAGAATATTACCTCATTACATTTTTCAAAAACTATATTTTAGAAACATTGGTGTCTTTTTGAGCAAATTGAAACTTTAAGATATAAAACTTATAAAAGATGAAATATTGGGAATTTAAATGCAATTAAACCTTTTAATATAAATTTTAGAATAAATAGGTTTAATATCTATTGCAAGTTGCACGTGCTGCAATGTTGGTCTTTATTATAAGTTTACTCCGTCATTTTTGCAACCTGATGATTCTTCATTGACTGACAATTGATTTTTAAGAAAGCTACAAAAGGATTACAAACAAACATTTTGGAAGGAAAGAAAAACATGGAATTGTGATACACATGTTTGTTCACTGAAATGAAAGATATCTGATCTTTCAGAGGATAATGACAATTTTTTATTAAAAGAAAAATGGGAATTGTAACCACATGTTTAAATAAAAACAGTGAAGCAAGCCCAATTTGTGAATTTACTTTAGTATATAAGAATTACAATCTGAAAATGGTATTGATCTTTATTATCCATAATAAACTTTTTGAGATAATTCCTTAACAACACTTTAAAAATATCTTACCTCCTTTATAACTTAATACTTACACACTTTAATCCTTATCCAGTTTCATAACCACTATGTTCACCGGCACTTGTACACCCACACCAACTCCTCTCTCACCGAAGACAAATCCGCGGGCCCCGCGAAAACGCTGAACCAGACTAAAGTCCAAACTCTTTATATATATATATAATATCATCTCAAAAAACAAAAACAGAAAATAAAAAAAAAAATAGAAGAACAGAAACGTACTGAATCTCATTTCTCGATTTCTTATCGTACATTAGAAGATTCTCCCCAAAAAAAATAAAAAAAGAAAAAAGAAAAATCCTTCATCTTCTTCCTCCTCCTCCTCCTCCTCCTCTAAATTTTGCCCTAAAATTTCTAGGGTTTCGGCGATGGCGAGCGCTCGAGTGGTCGGAGATTACATGTTTGGGCGTCAGATCGGGTCGGGTTCGTTCTCGGTGGTGTGGCTCGCGAGGCACCGGATCCTAGGGTTCGAAGTCGCGGTGAAGGAGATCGTGATGGAGAAATTGGGCAGGAAGCTGCAGGAGAGCTTGCTGTCGGAGATCGTGATCTTGGAGAAGATCAAGCATCCCAATATCATAGCTCTTCATGACATAATCGAGGTCAATTTTGTTCTTTCTTCGTTCAATTTGGTTTTATTTTGGGTTGATCTAGTAGGTTAGGGTAGTTTGGAACTGAGCGCGTTGTTGAATTTTGTGAAAAAGGTGGAATTTTTGAATAGCTGGACTGCTACAGTCTCTGTAGAGGTTAAATTGCAAATTTTTGAAGAAAATTTTAGCTGATGAGCAATGAGGAAGATTATAGGAACTGTGAAGAGTGACAACCAAGTTACCAAAAGTTGGATTTTTAACACTTGAAGCTCATGAACAGTTGGCATTTGGAAGAATTTATTAGGAAAGTTTCTGTTTAAGGATGTAATTTAGGATGAAGCGGGGGAGATAATAGTATATGACGGATGTCTTAATTTCTCAGCCTACCAATGATATGAGTCTATAACCCGTTCATATGATTCGCTTATATTATGTCGCCTAGCCATGAACACTCATTGGTCAGTAAGAATGGATATATGTGTGATCCACCTTCTGGAAATATGAGTGCACTGAGGCTGACAGAGCTTGCTGAATAATGCTGTGCGACAGAGGATACAAAGGATCTAACTCAAACTCTTGAAAGAAAAGAGAAGAGTGTCCGGTATAACTAGATTTGTTGGATTGCCTAGTAGGTAAGGACAATTCCACATACATGCATGGATAAGTAGACTTCAGCTTTCATCGAAAATGACAGAAATTGGTGCGGTTAGACGTATGTGCTTTTAATACCATTGGGGTTGTGACAACTATTGTTCCACATTATGGTAGTCCACCTACTGTATGAATACTTTTACTGATCCAGGGTTTCTCCTAGATTATTAGAAATGAAGAACCCTAGTTTACGCAACATTTTAGACTCACATTTAACCCATGACCTACCAAGATAATTTCTGCAGAAGTTAGACGTCCTTACGGAACAACTACAATTTTTATATGAACTAATGGTGGGATTCTTTTCAACTTAATTCTCAATGCAGAAATTTCTTTTTGGATGTGGTTGTGCACCATCGACTACCATTGTGAACCAATGTCATATATATGAAAGAATGGGACAAATAGGTTTGTTTTAATATCAGGAGGAGATCCACAGTTATGTGTGCTTTCATATCCATAGACTACCATACCGAGTGAATAATAAGCTTCTGAATCACTACCATGAGTCTGAGAAACGTGTATAGATATGAACTTTTCTATCGTTATTCAAGGATTATAAAGTTCCAATAGGGACAGGTATTGGGATGAAAATAGTAAAGCAAGCTAACAATTGTAAGAGTTAAATTTTGTGGGTAATGTGTCCATGCAAGAGAGGATTATAGGGGAATCCTAGTAAGTAGTAATGGCTTTGCCTTGAAGATCGATGCAGTATCTTGATCAATGCGAGCCGTGCTTTCATTAATAACTGTTCTTGTTAGGTTTTTCTTATCATTGCTTTATTCATATATTTGTCATGTCTTGATGTAGGCACCTGGGCGAATATATCTTGTATTAGAATACTGCAGAGGTGGTGACCTGTCAATGTACATTCAAAGACATGGAAGTGTTCCTGAGGCAACAGCAAAGCATTTCATGCAACAATTAGGTACAAATAGTTTATTCTTTTGAAACATCTAAAAGAAATCTTCTTTTGGCATGCTTTTTTAATCTGAATTCTCAAGAAGAATGTGCTTTCTGTTTATCGTTGTAAATTTATCATTTTGTTACAGCTGCTGGTTTGCAGGTTCTCCGGGAAAATAATCTGATTCATCGGGACCTGAAGCCACAGGTTTGTTTCAGCAGTTTTATAGTTAGGATTTTTGAGAGAAATAGTTACCCTATCTATCTAATCTCTTTAGGCGCTTCCTTTGCTTCTTGAGCTAGTAAGTAAACATTGTAGTATTTTTTTGACCCCCCCCCCATATATGCATCTTTTTGGACCCTGGATACTCTTCATCAGCCTCTTTTGTTTATTTTTTCATTTTTGGTAATAGCTTTTAAGATTCCTTTTCTACATCTTACCATCCTGGTTTGTATTGCTCTTGACGAGAATCAAAGTAAAAAAAAGGGAAAGACAGCTAAATAAGAAATGTAAAACATTACTAAACAACAATATTTATATGCATAATGTTTTTATCATAATTGTCAATAAAGGAAAATTGGCTTCCTGCTGTGACTGCTATTAGAATCAGCCGATATAACGACAGATGAGAAGCATGTAGGTAATGATGGATTGCTCCAATAATTTCCATGACCTTCAAAGTCAAAACCCTTGCCTAATTAATATTTTTCTAGGTTAGCAGTAGCAGCTTAAATGTTATTTCCCGATGCCTCTTTACTTTCTACTATTTTGATGCTATGGCCATCTCACACTCACATACCTTCTTCAAGATTCTCTGATCCATAGTGGATGGGTTTAATTTGATAAACTTAGAATCAGATTTTGTTGACATTGACTTTGAGATGAAAGACTTCTTATTCAGAATCTTACTGTTATGTCTCCAGAATCTTCTTCTCTCAACATATGATGAGAATTCTGTTCTGAAGATTGCAGACTTTGGCTTTGCAAGGTAAGTTTCAGACTCATGTTTTCTTATCCATTTGTTTGATATTTTGAATAGTTCACTTTTGAAGTTATTCATTTTCTGAATAGTTCACTTTTTTCCTCGTGTTAAATATTGATGCATCCATTCATGGTCACATAAGTTAGTTTATCAGTTGGAATGTGCATATTTATAGCTTGCAAAAGAGTTTATATCCTCTGCCCATGATCAATCCACCCACTGGTACACTTTTAGAAACTCTGAGCAAGGGAAAAAGATGTTTTTATGTTTCTTTTTGCCTAAATTAGCGTATGGATCTTTTGAAGAAATTCCATTTTCAAAATTGTTTAAGTATTTACACTTTGATTCTTCAACTGGCAGGTCTCTTCAACCACGTGGTCTAGCTGAAACACTATGTGGTTCCCCATTATACATGGCTCCTGAAATAATGCAACTTCAGAAATATGATGCAAAGGTGATCGTGATTTAGCACATAAGAAGTTATTATCAGGATAATTCTGTTTCTTTTTTTGACTTACACTGAAATAACAGGCAGATCTCTGGAGTGTTGGCGCCATTTTATATCAACTAGTCACGGGAAGAACACCATTTACTGGAATGAACCAAATTCAGGTTTGATTGTTTGCTTCAACATTTTTTTACCGTACGAACTCTGTTGTGTTTTGCCTAATAACTGTATCTGTTTCTTCAAACAGTTGCTGCAAAATATAATAAAGTCAAATGCGCTACGTTTTCCTCCTGATAATAATCTAAGCTTTGATTGCATTGATTTGTGCCAGAAGTTACTTCGGCGCAATCCAGGTATTTATTTCTCAGCTGTTTTTGAAACGAGGACGTTATTATTTCTGTTTGGTGCAATTATTTTGTTTCTGTTGCGTGAATCATTTCCATAACTTGCTGACTATCTGCATGCTAGCGTCGATAATTTAAATATTAGCATCTAATTTTGTTTTAACCCTGTAACATCTAAGTATATTGCATGCTTTCAGTGGAACGATTAACATTCGAGGAGTTCTTCAACCACCAATTTCTTTCACAACAACCGCCAGATGAATCATTAAGGTGAGGGCCCTATATTGGATAGTAACTGATTTCAAACTACGGCCTTTTTGCCGTACCTATTAAATATATAATGATATGCTCTTGTTTGCACATCTAGCCGGACATCATCAGACATGAGAGATGTGTTTCCATCGGTTGAAAGCAGTCCTGCAAGGCCTTCAGTAGAGAGTTCACAGGAAGACTGCCTCCCATTCATTTTGGATGATGAATCCATTGGACAAGATGGAAACCCATCTGTGCTCAAGACCAGGGGTTCAGTAAGGCCCACTTATGGATTCTCTGTTGACAGCAAAGTGGATAAAAGCCCTGTTTGCAGCCCGTCGAAAAATGTAGGTGTTGCTTCCAGATTTAGTAGCTCCCTCAAGAAACTGGAAAATACCAATTTTGGACAAGACACTCATATATCACAGGATAGAAATGTGAAAGAGACCACTGCATCTAGGAAAGGTGCCAATATCTTACTGTTTTGGTACATGTTTCTACTTTTTCTGATACAGATTTCACTGATCTGTTTCTTTCTTTTCATATGCATAGATTCTTCAATTGCAGATTCTTTGGAGTTTGTTGATCAGGAGTATGTACTTGTTCCTGGACCACCCTTGGAGACGTCATCTTCTTCAGTTAGTGCCTTGCCACCACGTAATTCACCAGGCAAATTAGATGGTTCACCAATTGTACCCCGAAAAATGAGTTCTTTAAGTGCACCAGTGCCAATAAGTGGTGCAGCAATTAGCGATAGGCATGCTATTGGAAGCCTAGAAAATCGGAGTTCACCAGCATCTGGGACCTCACAAGGATCCATGGATACTGGAGATACTATTGAACAACCATCAGCGCACTGCATGACAAGGATCAGATCATTGCAGCAGTCTGCTTTTGTCATAACTGAGCTGATGAGGGAGGAGGTAAACTTGTTAATGGAATGAATAACAGATTTATACCCTCAAAATCTTCAATTGTTTTCTTCAGTTAGACACTTTCCTGTGGAGTTACTTTTCATTTTGTCAGTCTATTAGACTTGAGAATTGGTATTTTTAGCCGTCTATAAATATTTTCTTGTTATGAGATATTGCATGTTACTGGAAATTTACCATACATGCACCGTTACTTCTTTCTGAAGCTAAGTTTGTTGCTCTGTAAAATGTTTAAAGGTAGCAAATGGGAGGAGATTGGAGGCATTTTCAATTCAGCTAGTAATTCTTGCAATATGGAAGCAAGCATTGCACATTTGCCATGCTCATGCTGCATCGGCAATAGAAGGCAGTCCATCTCACAAAGCCATCCCTAATAGCAGAGGATCTCACAGCAGCAGTGATTCACCATTACCAGATGGTCTTTGCTCACAAATCGAAAGAGATTTTCTTGTTGAGGTTGAGCATGCTGAAGAACTTGCTAGAGATATGGGACAAGTTGAAGGTATGGATCAAATCATTCTCATACAACCCTAGAGAATTCAATGTCTTAAGTCTGAACCATCAATAATCACAGTAATTGTTAAACAAGTTATTAACTTGTTACATGCAGAAGCTATGGAGATGCCCGATGCAATTGAGATAATTTTCCAATCTGCACTCACATTAGGTCGACATGGTGCTGTAAGTAATACAACTTCTCTATGGAACATTTTTTGTTAGGGTTAAGTCCAAATACACCCTAAACTATTTGATTAGCACTTGCACCACATTATTTACCAGGTAGGTTCAGATGTCATGAGGTTTCACGTGACATTAAATTACTTTCTGCGTTCAGCTTAAACTTAAAAATGACTAGATTGCACTCTAAATTGAGGGCAATGTTGTTTTAGTTTGATAGTGTTAGTGCTTATAAAATAGTTTAAGGTTCATTGCGGACAGACCCTCTGTACTCTGCAGTTCTATTGTTGCGGATAGACCCTTGAGTGAATTTATTCTTACACTTTTATCCTCAGATAAAGAGAATTTATTTTTTTGACAAAGACCTTCTGAGGGTAAAAGAGTCAAAAAAACCACTCGGGGGGTAACTGGGCGGTGTACAGGGAGTCTATCCACAATTAACCCAATAGTTTGAGGTGTAAGTGATTGTGACCCCATAGTACAGGGGGGTGTATGTGCTGTTAAGCCTATTTGTTATTCTCTTTCTCAAAGCATATTATTACACATGACAGAAGCAGAGAGTGATTGTTTTCTCATTGAGAGCATTGTTGTTACATTTCCATACACAGGTGGATGAGATGATGGGGAACACAGAGAGAGCAGCAGCTCGTTACTCCAAAGCTGTGTGTTTGCTTCATTTTCTCCTTGTAGAAGCATCATCTCTAGTTCTCAATCCACCAGTCTCCCTCACAAATTCCGATAGGTGTCGCCTTCGCTCCTATATCGACATTATCAGCAACAGACACAGCCAGTCAAGATCAACCCTTCTCAAAGTGTGAAGATCACCAGAACTCTCTGAAGCCAAGCAGTGGTTCTTTGTAAATATTCATTTATTTGCATTTGTAAAGTGTTAATTTGTTGATGACCTAGTGTTGCGTGGTGGTTCCTAGTGTCTCTATGTAACATAGATTCACAATGTAAAATGTAGTTGTCTGGTCTCGGGCTGCTGTTCATTTTATGTAACAGTTGTCTTTTAGGTAAGAAGTGAATGCGTCTGTGTTCCCTAACTATGAATTCTTTATTTAAATATTTGACTTTTGTAGATGGAAGTTCATATTTCTACCAAATTAGTAACTCTCTGCCTAATGTTCTGTGATTTGTGGGCTTGCATGTTCTACGGTTGTGCGCTAATGTAAGTTGAACAGAGTACTTGAACAGCCCAAACTGTGTCCATTGTTTTACTAGGTTCAACAAGTTTGCGAGTCCAAGAAGATGCAAGTGCCATGAGTAACTCGAGATGAGATAAATTTTCTGACAATTTTTGGTTCTAAACCAAATCAAGAGCAAAAAATTTGTTGTCAAAAGGGATTCATTTGTGCTAATCGTTGCAATCGGGTTCTACATGAGAAATTCACAATCTATAACACTTGCTTTTTTCCTTCTCTTTCTCATCTTTAATGCCGAGACAAAATCAATTAATCAACCAAGATACAGGTATCAGGTACTGAGTACTTCTCAGCCGAAAAACAAATTGGGATCAAAATACAATCGGGAAAGCCTTTTTTCTGCTCATGAATTTTCTATCACATAATATATTATATACACAATGCTACAACAAATATAAAATTAAAGAATTCCCACACGATTCGTCAAATCAACTCAAAACGGTAAGCTTTAATTTTGCTGCAAGCAAGTCCCAGAGCGTGATCTAAAATGCAAACAAAAACTCGGCCAAGAATCTAGAGTAACTGACGGAGCTGCTGGTTTTCCCTTCTCAGAGTTTGAACTTCCTTCATTAGCTCGTCTTGCTTTTCTAGGACTGAATTCAGCAGGCTCGTCATTTCCGTCTGTTGTATGGAAATGAACAAACTTAGTACCATGAGTAGCAAAATCATCAAATAACCAAGAAGAAATACCATTATTGTTGACAAACTATGTATAATGGGCCAACTGAGCCTTCCTTTGTGCAAGATGACTTTTTTTTTTTTTTTTTTTTTTTCATTCTAACGTTTTTGTAAGAAGATGACTTAAACAGATGTCATGTGCAACGGAGGCCATTAAATACACCAATTAGGAAAAGCGATAAGATTATAATTAATGGCGAAAGAATAACCCGAGGCAGACCTAAAACAACTTGATTGGAAGCAATTAAGAAGGATAAGAAGGATACGACTGAGTGCAGGAACAACCCTCAGCAGAATTGAATAGAAGATTATGATTCATGCAGCCGACCCAAAATTGGGATAAAGGCTTGGTTGATGTTGTTTTTGTTGTTGTTGTTGTTGTTGTCGTTGTCGTTGTTGCTCTTGTTTTTGTCATGTTCTTGTTCTTGTTGTTTGTAGATGACTTAAATAGATGAAACCGAAATGTTAATCCTAGAATGATAAGGTAACATACAACAACTAGTTTAGTTCTAAACTGATTGTAAAACATCATAAACTAACAGTTAACGTTACACATGTCAGAAATTCGTTAATATTGCAGAAGAAGCTACAAATAAAATTTGAGCAGCGGCGTACTTTAGCTTGGCTTTAAACTGAAGTGTTGGTGTTTCTCATCAGGATATAGCCAGAAAGTTCAAGATATAGAGAAAAACCAGCTTGTAACCACTAATATAGTGTGTTTTATACTGCTCAGACGACTTTTTAAGTTTAGTTATGTATGCTGCATTTCAGAAATTTGTTTATATCATGTGATGCTATCTGATGGAACTTAAAAGGTGACTACAGCTCGTCTTTAAACTGAAATGCTGGTGTCTCTCTTACGGCAATAGACAGAGAGTTCAAAATAAAGAGAAATACAATGATATTTTAATTCTAGACTCTCCAATGAAGTTACGTGTGATAGTGTGGAAGAAATATACTAAAAAGTGCATTGATAAGAGTGTTTATGGACATTTTCGATTCTCATGGAAGTCACTAACACTAATCGCTCTGTGCAAGTATTTCTTAATTATTTCAGCAATGGCTCCATTGTTGCATATACTATGTATGGGTTAGATTTTATTAGATGCTCATGAAAGATAGCAACTTTTACCCTGTTAGAGTACAATTCCAATATATATCATGATACTTTGCATGCATTTAACTTAGCAGCTCGATGTGATACATACCTCCTGCAGATGGAATTGCCTTAGCAGCTCGATGTGAAGGTTCCTCACATCCTCATGAATAGACTTTTGTACAGAACCCAAAGTTTCTTCAAGAGTTCGTTGTACTAGCTGAAGTGAAAATGAAGAAGAGCCCTGCTGTTGATCTACAGGCTGACCAAGGGTCTGCGGCAATTGAGATGCCTGTCCCTATTAAGAAATAAACACAAACACTTAAATTTCTCATTCTAAACTTTGATTTTCATGAAGTAGATGTAGATGTCTGATTATTACATTGATTGCTGGAAGGCTCCCAAATCCCATGGAAGTTGATGAATCTTGCCTTAATTGCAGATTGTTTAAAAGTGCTTCCCTAGTTTCCAGACCAGATTTCTTTGATTTTGGTGAACCCATTGCTGAACCTATTCCATCGCCGAATGTCGAGGTTGTACTTATTCTTTCAGCATAAGTTGAATATCTCCGGGGAAGTGTTGATTGTATTAATCCTGGCAACTCTGTATTGCCTGATGATGCCATTACTTTGCTCCCTAATGACGTGGAAAAAGAACTTGAACTGTAAACAGATGAAGACTCCGAAAAAGTAGAGCTCTCACTTGCAAAGGTAACTCTGCTCTGCAAGTTTGTAGTTTTTGATCTAGTACTTGTCAAAGAGTTTATAGTCGAGCGACTAATGGCTGAAGATGTATCATGTAGACCAGCAAATGTAGAGTCGAAGGGTAATGATACAGAACCACGTGAAAACATGGAGGTTGGTTGTTGGCGATGGGTTAATTTGTCAGGCAATGCATTTCCACCCCAAGCTTCAGGAGGAGTTGGAGAGAATGATGAGTCGCTCTTCAAAGGTGCAACAGGTGTTGCACTTATTTCTGATGCAAGATCATCATCCTGCATGAAGAGATTGAACAGACCAATCAGTGCAATTTGTACCAGGCGTAGTAGAGTTGAGAATAGCAAAATGCGGCAAAAAATAGTATTCCAAAAAACAAAGGGATAAAAAGGAAAAAATTGAGAGGCCTTAGATTCTGGTGTTTCAGTTTTGTCCTCTCAGTGACAAAAGAAGGTGAAGAAAGAAGGCAACTAGCCTTAGACGCCGGTGTTTCAGTTTTTGTGTCATTCTCATTGACCACATATATATAATCTGCTAAAGTAACTAGGATGTTAGAGATCGTGTTGATCATCTATCATCTCCAATGGGATTTTAAATTAATGCCTAAAACTTGACTAGTCATTAGCCATTCAAGTGCAAATAAATACTTAAATGTATCCAACAGGCATGACTTACGGTTTGCAACAGCATGCGGAGAACTCACTGACAGGAAGGTAATAAAAATTTAATAACTTTGATTTCTGGCAGCAATACAGAATAGCAAACATACACAAAGATTACAAAGAGAAAAGCGGGCTGAGCAGTTATTTATTATACCTGTTTGGATGTTGTATCGGACAACCAATCTGAGGTCGGATGAGAGTCACTGTTGCTTTCAGTAAATGGGAATCTCCTTGAGGAGGCAGCAAGGATTGAAGACTTCTTATCAAGGAGAGCATTATCCTTTTTTGCATCATTTTCATCCCACCAGTTGCTTAGAGACGGAGTAATTGGCTGAACGTCTACAAGTGGAGAAAATACATCCATATCATCCTTCGTGCCATAGCCAGAATGAGGTGCATGTAGCCTTGACAAAGATCCACCTTTCCATAAGCGACTCTTTGCTGGAGTTTCCTCTGTTAACATTGATGAGTACGATGTACTTGATACAGATCCACTGGTGGATCTGTTGATTGAAGAATGAGA
The DNA here is from genome assembly GCA_012295165.1 of Asparagus setaceus. Classification (NCBI taxonomy): domain Eukaryota; kingdom Viridiplantae; phylum Streptophyta; class Magnoliopsida; order Asparagales; family Asparagaceae; genus Asparagus; species Asparagus setaceus. The sequence continues at coordinate 768,984 of CM022704.1, read as the reverse complement.
GCTCGACAATGCAGCTGCTGAAGTAAAGTTTGACACTGCTATGGAAGGCAGTGGGTCTGGCATAAGAACAGAATCTTCATTTATACCTCCAAGAAGAGCAGCTTCAGCAGTGCAATTATTCTCACTGACAATGACAGGCTTCGACCTCTGCCAGCACAAACTTGTAACAGCCTGATAAAACGCACAAAAATTAGTGTCAATTGACAAAGCATAAAAAGAAGACGATAGTACTAACATGACAGACAAGACGAGAAAGAACTTATATCACCGGGTCAAGTGTATAAAGGAGATAGGCAAAAGTATAGGACAATACATGTAATTTCAGTGATAATAATCTTCATATTGAAGTATTTTCAATAGATACTATACCTCAGAACTAACATATGCACGAAGAACAGTAAAAGGTTGAGGTTTTCCCCGAACATCATAAAATACTACACGTCCACTGTTTGTTCCAGCGGCTAGTATGTTGCTGTCGTCGCTATAAGCTAGTGAAGAGAAGGGTGCCTCATAAGGAATACATGATGTAGGCTTTCTAGACCCTGAATCAAATGTATATAACTTTTTATCCAAACCAACACTGGCAATGATCTGTCAAGGAAACATTTGTTAGGACTTAAGGAGACATTAGTTAACATGCATCAGGAAAAATTAAAATCAACAAGAACCTGTAGTAGAAAACAAGAATTCCACATACCTTGTTACCACATTTTAAAAATTATGCACACTTTTCTTATCTAACCAAGTAGATGAATTAAATTGAGAAAACATACCTTGTCACTTGATGGTGAGAAGCAAACACCAGATATAGGTGCAGAATGTTGTTTCAGCCATGATACCTGCAAAATATATTCAGTATGATCATCAGAATGTTGTTTCAGCCATGATACCTGCAAAATAAATTCAGTATGATGATCATCCTTTTCCCCCAATGTCCTAATTCGGTCTCATTTCCTTCATCGTCTAATCATGTGAACAAGCAAAGTGCCTTAGATATGGAGACAAGGGAAGATACCAAAGATCAGCCACATGTTAGTTTATTTCAAGAGTGTTGGCATTTTATTACAAATTAGGATGCCAATAGACTGGTGAATTCACAACTTATTTCCTCAAATATTCACTTTTTTGGCAATTAGTGTAGAGCTAGGAGCAATTAGAAAAATCAAAGCCATTTATGCTTTCACTTTATTTATTCTTTCATGACTATTCCCCAGTCAAAATAAGCAAAGAAGCATAAGAGTTTCACATTACAAATTTTGACATTGGAGTTAACTGTGTATGACTTACCTTTGGAACTCGACCAGTTGTATCCCATAGATGTACAGATCCACCATCACCTGCTGTAACCAAAATGTGCCTACTAAGTCGAGAATAATCGAGCACCCTTAATACCTGATCTTAAAGCATTGGCATGATTATAAACATCAATATAAGATACAGACCTAGATATCAATGGCAACGAAAAACACTTTTCACCTACACTACTTAGGCAAATAGTAGAAGGAAAAAAAACAACCAAACAACCTGGCCAAGTGGATCCTTGAGTTCAGCAGCCCTTGCTCCAGAAGCAAGATTGTGGAGAATAAGATCCCCCTTCATACTGATTGATGCCAAATGTTCATCTTTGCAGTTGTACATAACACCAGTTATTGTGTCAGTATGACCAGTCAACCATTTGATGCAACGCTTCCTTTGCAAATCCCATATTCTAACAATCCGACCACTTCCCCCAGAACAAAGGTACCTAGAACTTTTGTTGCTAAAACTGATAGTTACTACAGACTCCTGCAGCATAAGATTTAAATTGATGATGCTTGGGGGTAGAAGCCAAAAGTTGATAATACGTTTTATATGCTTTGCAGTCAAATGTAGGAAAACCTCCTAGCTTAAATCAAAATAAAAACTCATTTTGGTCAAACAACAAAAGGATATATACAAGACATATTGCATTGAAAGGTAACAAATAGAAATTGAGGTGAAGAAAGAGATGATCATCGATGAGAATTGTCTTTGCTGAGATAAGAGATTACAGTATCGACTCCCAAGTTATCATTAGATTTGAATTTATGTCCTCGACTTTAACGGAAGCCAGCCAAAATTTGGCTCAAGTATCAACTACCGAATCCCAACCATGTGAACTGTATACAGCATAAAAAAAATTACAATGTTCTACAGCAGATTTTTTTTTTTCTTTTTTAGGTCAAGAAACAATGGAACTCTAGGGGTATTTGCGATTAAACCCTTCTTAACAAGGAATTCCTGGTTAACAAACCTGTAGTATGGTGAGGGGTGTTCTGGTCAAGTTTGAGATTCACCACCCACCCCCCTAGAATACAAAAAAATGAACAGACCAGAGAGCGAAATACATCAATCTAACTGATTTTAAATAGGCCACCTATATTGCCTTACATTCTAAGTGCTGATGTAGTTATTGCACACATTTTAAATGAACTCTATAATGTACATGTACACCGTACACATGTATATTCTGATGTGTAGTGTATATAGAAATCATGTACAATTAGTATCATATCATATTAATATTGTTTTTTCCTTGAATCTCAATATTGTTAATATGTTTGTAGACTCATTTAATGAAAGAAAAGCTGCATAATACTAGTACTTCCCCTATTGAACCAGTAAACATATCAATTTTGTCCGCAAAATTGCAGTTTTTACCTCCAAATCATCACCATTCTCATTCCCTAAGTAAGGAGCAGACCCCATACTTTCACCATTTTTACGCCACAGCGAAATCTTCTTATCATCTCCAGCACTTGCAACTACAAGATCTACAACAATCATCATCAAAAATCTCACATTACGCTCAAACCTTCACCTTGATCAAGAGCATCATCGAAGAACTAAACAATCGATACAAAGAGAGAGGGAAATTACTGGTGTGGTTCCATTTGACGCAGTTGACTTGAGATCCAGGGGTCGGCGAGTAGCTGAGGGCGCATGGATCGCCGGAGTCGACGGAGACGTCGAAGAGCTTGACGGTGTCGCCGCCGCACGTGGCCAGCAGCGACGCCGACCGATCGACGAAGCTCATGGCGCGAAAATCTCCTTATTCTGATTTCCTTCGATCGAATCTATAGTCGAAAACTGAGAATTGAGGAATTAGGGCATCGGAAAAAGAACGAGGAGAGAGTGAGAAGGGGAAAACTTTTTTGAAATTTCAAGATTTCGTTCCGCCGGCCGCCACAAAGGGTTTTAGATTCCAGCGAGGCCCAGCCCATTGGAAAAAGCTTTGTAGAAGGCCAAGCCCACTTTGCTGGTTATGTGATTTTCTATAGAGGCCCCTCTAATAGGATCTTTTTACAGAGTTCCGTTGGTGCGTTGCACAACCTCTTTTTTTTTCCCTTGTCGTTATTATGAATAAATAAAATAATCGATAAGTTTTGTTTTTTCCTATTCACTGTGTTTAAAATTTATAAAGGGACGATTACTTTGAGTATTATTCTTTTTTCAAGGCTTATTATGCTTTTGTTTTGCAATATTGATTGACTGGGGAATTTATTGCATTTGCAAAAATAGGAAAAACGAGTTTCCTTTATTTCGTGGCTTCATGCATACCCCGTGATGTATAGCATTCATGTAATAAATATGATTATTCAGCTAATTATACGTTCTAAGTCTGTTGCCTCTGATTTTATTTCGAAAGGGACACATAACTTATGGCAGTTTGCAATCTTTTATATGAGCTTCTTTTTCTTTTACGTTGAGATAATAAATTCATCTAATGCCGAAGTTGATGTTTAATATGGAATGTTGGAGAAAATTGAACAATAATCACAATGGTGCAAAAGGGCTTATGTAATACTATAGGGTTTGGTTAATTTTACAATCATTGTCTAAAGTTGGTGTTCGATCAACATTTGCAATAAAAAGTTGTATTAATACATGCATAATCAAAACTATTAGCATAAATCATAACATGTTAAATGTACAAATACCGTATATGATAAGATTTACCGGAATGTATCATAAAGTTTTCAATTTACAATCAATAAATCAAGCTGTTCTAGAAGGTAGTTAACAAAACAACTCCGATTATTCTGCGTGGAGGTGGGAAATGATTGTCAAAAACTCAAGGTCTTCAGTAAAGAAAACAACTCTGATTATTCTATGTAGAATTGGGAAATAATTGTCAAAAACTCATGGGAAATATTTGCACTCTTTGTTATTTACTTTTGTTGTTTTTTTCTCATGCTAAAAGAGTAGGGGCCAAGGTAGCCCGTACGATTACTACACCCACGCAAAAACGGTTAAATTGTTGTAGAATTTGGATGGAGGAGATGTTAATTTCGGCATATCATCTAATCCAAGTTGGCATGATTCCTTACTAAATTTTAATATTGGGTCCTTTTCTTTAAAAAAAGAATCGTTACAAAATTCCGTAAAGATTTTTTTGATGATGATGTAAAAAAGTTTATTTTTAATGGAATGCAATTTCAGTCGAGATATATACAAGTTTGAACTAGATAATATTCTCTTTAAATCGTATATTGATATTTGTTCAAGTTTTTCTATATATTTTAATACCTTTATTACAAGGCTGCCTATTAATTTCCATTTCTAAAACAAGATAAACCGTGTGTTTATTGCTACCGGTTTGAAGTTGATCATATGTCAAACTGATGAACTACGAAACAATCTTGATCCGTTTTAGAGCGAAGGAGACGATATAACGTAATTTACCAAAATTCTTGTAGACAATACAACTAGGAAAAAATGTTTTTCTTTATGCACGCGACAAATCGTAGGATTTATTAAAAGTTATCCCAAATCACCATAGATGCTATTTTATCTTTTATATTTCATTTTTCCCTTGATTTTGTCCCTTATTTCACTTTTAAAGAATAAAATTAGGAGGTTCTATTAAAATAATCACTTTTTAGAAAAGGAATATTAAGTCAGTTAAACTTAACAATGTTTACCATTTTGTTGAGATGCAGTATTGTTTTGTTTTGTATTTATCTTGTTTCAGTCCTAATCTGAGTATGTATGACTACAGCATGAGTGTCTTCACAACTGTTGTTGAGCAATAAAATTACCTCTTATCTTATATATATATCATTCTAAAGAAGAAAAGAAAAACGTTTGGCTGCTATATCATTAGAATATTAGTCAGGAGGTTAAAGATGTGACATTAAAGGGTTTTAACAAAAATACGATACCATGAGAATGGTAATTTAATCATGTTACCTTTAATTTTAGTATAGTTTAGTTAATTACCAACCTCGGATGACTTAGGTGGTTGGGAGGTTCCAATATGGCTATCATGGTCTTGGGTTCGATTCTGGATTGGATAATAAAAAATATTTAAAAAACTAAGTATGGTTTTCTAATTGTCCAGAAAAAATCATGTTAGTAAAATATTCTTTTTTATATAAAATAATATGGACGTAAAAATTGCAGGTATAATTTTAAGTTGAATGGTAAAATAGAAAATTATAATGCCTCATGGAAATGTTTCTAACACGTACAAAGAAAGCCAAAGTAAAAAAGGAAAAGAAAGTTGGGGTTTGCTGAAAAAATAAATTGCATTAAATTTACATGCGACATTTATTACAGTAAATTAACTTCAAATTCGATGTTTGGATGTATGCAATTATATTATAATAAATATATTTTCAAATACAACTTTAGTGTTTGGTTAGAACAAAAGCTACAACTATTTGCTATATAAGGTAACTTTAGTGTATAAGTTTTTCTGTTTGGGTTTAAAAAGTTTTTTATTACGTGGAATTATTATTTTTTAATTCTCTTTTTTGAATCTTGCAGGTTTTCCTCCCATCAAATTGACCGTAACATTTGTTGCGAGTTTTTTTCTACAAAATGCAAGTCTATTTACATTTTCTAATTACAAAGTTATAAAACAAACAATGTATTTACAAATTCGGTTACTCTATTTACATTTGCAAGTCCATTTTCATCCAACCAAATAGCCTCTTAGAGCATGTTTGACAATTAGTCAAAGTGTCTTATAAACCACATAGCCTGGCCGAGTAAAAGACCATTTTACCCATTATCATTTAAGAAAATTTCAAAACCCTATTTCTATATCTCCAGCACCTTTTTTGTCATTTTGACAACAAAGAGTATTATAAGCCACTCATTTAACAAACACTCTACTATTAAAAATAGATTATAATCCACTAAATTTACCGAACAATTTAAATTATAATCTAACTAGACTTATAACCGATTTGTGTTGTGGATTATGGGGTTGTTTTTCTTTTTGGGGGTGGTTGGTGGTGGACATCTACATTTCGTGGGGCGGCCCAAACTAAAGTGTAAGCAAACTTGGACCTCCTTCCGACCAACCCGATACCCCTTCTCATCGAACCTGCGGAACACCAGACCGCTAAACATTTCGGGTACAGCCCGAAACGAAATAGGCGATCGCCGTCGTATCGACGCCGAAAAATAAAAAATCGCCGGCGAATCGCCAAAAAAAATAAAAATCGCCGGCGAATCATCAGAAAAAGTTCCATTCGTCGGCCATGGAAGCGCATCACGCGTCTCTAGGTCGACGAACGGTATAGATCTCTTTCTCCTCTTTTAATTTCATATACTTTTTTTTAATTTTTAAAAAAAAATTAATATAAATTTTGTTAATTTTGTATTAGTTGGAAGAGATTCGGCAGAAGAGAGCGGCGGAGAGATTGCAGAAGGCTTCGTCGGGTTCGGAATCGGAATCTTTGAATAATTATGGTAGGATTCTTTTTCCTTCAGATTTGCTGTTGGTTTTGCGATTATTTTATTTGGATTTTCTAATTGTTTTTTAATTTGATGCAGGAGGGAATAGATCTGACAGTGGGTCTCGAATTGGGGAGGTTAGCATGTCTTATGAATCTCATATGTATTTATTAAAAATCTCTTCTTTTTGATAACTTCAAGCAATGAAAATTATCAATGTTGCATCAAATTTTGTTAATATTTGTTAAATTGAAAGAAAGCTATGCACATTTTTTACAACGACCCTTCAAAATTTATTCATTTGTAGAACCTTAAGCAAAAAAACCTATATCAAATTTACGTTGTTTTTTAATATTAAATTGGAATGTGAGTTGCCAAAGCTCCTTGTTCATCTCTCTAACCATTACCTTTTTGACATTTTCCTCCGTTTCTTTCTCTTGTTGTTTTAGCTAGCCATATCTTAAGGGAAGAAAAAGTTAAAAGTTTTTCTACTGTGATCGGAATAGGTGTAGATCGGTTCAATTAGGAACACAACTATACCTGAAAAAACAGTAAATACTAGCCAGGGGAAGTTAGCTTAGTATTATGCATGCTTTTATATTTTGTTCTGACATGCTTATAAGACTGAACACGGGCACATAGCATTGCTCCTTTTGTAGTGACCAATGGCATGCACAATATATAAAGACACATTTGAACCCTCAAATATATCTCGTACACTGATATAAACATGTACAACATTGAGCTGCGTACATTATAAATATGTTGATATGAGTAGAGTTGGTGATCTTCAGGCTAATGAGTTCAGATCAATCATTTTTATTAAAAAAAAGGGTAGATAGATGGTGTGAGGTATTCTGTAGAGATTGGGCACAAGTACACAATAGAAAGTATGAAATATGTTTAACTGCTGACATAAAGTAATACAACTTTCTGGTTTTTTGGTTCAAATAAATACTGACTCATGGTAATGAATGATTGCAAGATCACCATGTACATTTTTCTGTTTGAAATGCATTACATAACTTAGCGAAAATATTGGTGTGTTTGATATTTTTAAAATTTCCAAGACCATTTTGGCCTATATAGCTGTGTTTATTTTTCATATGCTCTTGCAAGTTTTGTGAAGTAATTTCTTACTGTATTTGTTTTGCTAATACAAGGTTGCGTGCTGGAAATATCCTATCATTAAATTTCAAATGTTTTGCTCTTCCAATTCTGATGTTCTCCTTCTCAATTTCAGAGAGATACATATGTGTTGCAATCTCGAATTAAAGAGCTCGAAAATAGAAATGCAGAATTGGAAAAGGAGAACCATTTTGTATTGTCTCAGGTGACATCCTTCACCTTGATCCTTTATAGTTTAAACAAAGGAATCTAAACTTTCATTCTTACAAGTTACAAGCTGTTACCTTTTTGCCAGCTTAAAGAAAAGGAAGTTGAGAATGATTCATTGTTGAAGCGTCTAAATGATCTGGTAAGTTTAATTTATTCCAGCCAGCAATAACCAAATAGCTGCTTTGAGAAGCTCCTAATGATTTTGCTTTACATCTCATCACTACTCATGCAGGAACAGAATAGTTTGCCTTCCTTGAGGAAAGCTTTGAACGATGTCTCACTTGAAAAGGATGCCGCAACTGTTGCTAAGGTGTTCATTTTGAGACAGTCGATTCCCCTTTCTGTCATTGTATATATTTTATTTACTGTCACTGATATTTTGTTGTAGGAGGATGCTTTATCTCAACTTCGGACAATTAAAAAGCGGTTAAAGGAGGCAGAAGAGGAACAATACAGAGTATGTAATTTGGTATCTTTGTAGTGGCTTGTGACATGACCTTCAAATTCTGATGGTTTTATCTTTTAAAGGCTGAGGAGGATGCTGCAGCCTTGAGAGCAGAGTTAAATTCTCTCCAACAACAGAACTTGGGAAATCCATATGGCAACATCTCCACAAATAACTTGGAGGAGCAGGTTCTTGATATGGAGAAGGAAATAATGAATTTGAAGTCAGAGTTACAGGTGATATTTGTTTCTGGCTGTATTCAGTTTAGTCGACTTAAGCACCTCTAGTCATCTGACTGTTTGATTTACTGTAGCAAGAGTCTGCATTGAGACAACAAGAGCAGCATAAACTAATCGAGGAGCAGGTCCGAGCCTCATCTCTTGCAGCTGAAAAACAAGATCTTGAAGATAAACTATTAGCTTTGTCCAAAAAGGTCTCAGGTATGACAAGTTCATTGAATAAATTTTTTTTGTGATTGCTCCGCCGTCTTCAATGTTTCAACTGGACTCAGAATCTTCAGTATATTTTTAGAAAATCCCTGTAAATTATGCTTTGAATAACCATATACACTGCTTGTGCATTTGTTTCCTGATGATACCCACGATTATTTACTTTCATAATTCATAATTGTCAACTAGAGCACGAGACCCCTATAGTTTATAATATACTCAACAATACTACTTTTTTCTTAAAGTGCATTGAGATGGTGTTTTAAATTTTAGAAGTAACATCCACTCATTCTTTTCGCGCTCAAATAAAAAATTTCCAGCTCTAATGGTCAAGCCTAGCTGTTATTTTTTGGGCATTGAAAGGTAAGCTGTGGCATTGGGCCTAAATCTAAAAGTATCTTACAAATCCCAAGCACAAGTCAGACTGGTTCATGCTAATTCCTTAGACTAGTTTTAATGTTAGGTAATCCCAAATTCATCATATGAGTGTGGAATTATAAAATGGGAATATAGAAAAAAACATTGATACAGGAAGCTCAAAACTGGATAAGTAGGACTGAAATGTTATGTTCTTTTCTGTGCATATGCATATTTCATGATTATCTACTTCGTCTTCAGCATATCTCTGAGCGTGTGACTGTGAATTCCAGCTTTTGTCCCTTTGCTGTAAGCTGTGAAGGTGCTTTTTCTTCCAGTTGGGGTCCAGTTTATGACGTCAAAGTCATCATTTTTAAAGATTCTTGTTTTGATGCTTTAATGTGTATCATCCTGATTATTGGCTTCACCATAGTGCTTTTGTTTTTCATGCAGAAGAGGAATCAGAAGCAGCTTCTCACAAGGCATTTTCATTGGTAATCTACAAAATCTCACTTGGATGATGTTACTTGTGATTTTTTAATGATACTTAATGGAATCCAATGGCAATTTTTTTTTTGATGTTCCATATATTTGTTCTGGGAGGCTCATGCATAAATTGCAAAACATCTAGTACTAAAGTTTTGGATGATGGTATTTAGTTTTCTTTTGCTACTATGTGTTTGCCATATTACTTGGAATACTTCCTCTTAATGCAATAATTTTTAAGTGCTACATTCTTAAATACTCTTTATTTTAATTGCCATTGCAGACTGTATTTTCAGTTGGACCATTTTCTCTGTGCATTGGAAAATTTTCTGTACTTTCCTTTTATTCAGAGGGATAGATCTTTTTTTTTTTAACAGCTCAGAGATTTGCAAAACATCTTATCTCTATCTCTTAGAAACTGATCTGAGGCCTTTTCTCATTGACCCAATGCACTTAATGCTAACTCATTCTATTTTATGGGACTAATATTCCTGTGGACTAATCCTTTGCAGAACAAAACAAAACTAGAATTCTCTCAGATGTATTTTGGTATTCTTAAAATTATCATGGTATCATATGCTTTTTCTTTAAGGTCTTCCTCGTAAAAAGGTTTTGCTGACAGTTTCCTTCAGATTATATGATATCCAACTAGGAAATTCTAGTTTTCCCCCCTTTCATCTCATATTATATTCTCCTCATCACGTCATGACTGCTATATCAACTTTGGCAGGAAAGTAAGGCAAAACTTGAAGAACAATTGCATGATATGGCACTGATGGTTGAAAGACTCGAGAGTGGTAGACAAAAGCTCTTAATGGAGGTACCAGTATTGTCTTTTACAATTTTTATACTACTGATTGCATGGTAAAATGATCTGTATTCTTTTTTGCAGATTGATTCACAGTCTTTAGAGATAGAAAGGTTATTTGAAGAGAACTCCAGTTTGTTGTCTTCTTATCAAGATGTTATGGGGGTCGCAGTGCAGTGGGAGAGCCAGGTATGATATAAATTCTGTAAATAATGACAGCTGAATCATGCAAACCTTACTGTTGTACCTCTTTCTTCTTTTGACAAGAAATATTGCAACCTGTTATCGAAATTTTTGAATATCACATGCCTCTACTACGTATCAGTGGTTGCTTTGATTAAAGTTCCATGTTTAGAGACGACTGACAAAGCAACTATGAGATCACACCCTATAAACCTTAGTTGAAAGTAATAGTGTTGTTGGGAAATATATCTTATTTACCTCTTGACTCTTTCTCGTGAATTTTATCTTGGTGAAATGCTGCCTTTAACTTCATTTGGGTGTTTAAGGTTATGTCAATTAATCATGGATGTCTGCCTGAAAAAGCAACGATCATGCAAAATATTCCCAAATCCATTCAGTAATGGATTCAATGCCTATCTCACTGGCATTTTAAATATTAGATCCTAAAATATTAGGTCTAAGAAAGGAAAATATTATAAAATGAAGCCCTCTTCGGATTAGATCAAATATTAACTAATGCCTTTGCTGTACAACTTTAAACGTTCTTGTTCCTCACCGAGTACACCACTAGTCTTCCTGGCTATTCTCAAGCATGATAGGCTTCATATTTATTGGGAAATTCATGTCTTGAGAAACCTTGACGCCTTTCACGTATTCTTTCACGATTTTATGCTGCCTTTCTTTTTGTTTCATTTGTTTTCTATAACTATAACAATGTCATATCAGTTGTTTACAAGGAGTGACTTACTTCTACCAAATATATTGTCTGATGCTTAATTGACATGAAAAATTAAACTCTTTCAGCCAAACATGTTGGTTTGCTTTAACTCTTTTAAGTTTAGGCAGCTTATTCTTTTAAGGGGTTGTGTTTATTGCGGCTTTGCATGTTATTAGGACTCCGGAATTAAAATAAGAATAAGCGGGACATTTTCTTAGGATTATTATTCTGCATATTCTTGGCATCACTGCTGCTATCTTTTCATGTATAGATGTATGAAGTGCTCTGCAATTGCAGGTGAAAGACTGCTTGAAACAGAATGAAGAGCTCCGCAGCTTGCTAGATAAATTGAGATCTCAACAAGTTAATTCACTGCGATCAAGTGCCAGCAATGCGCAACTACATGTGGAAGCTGACCAGAATGTTGGAAATGTCTCTGGTCCTCCAGAAGTTGTAGCTGAAAATCTCTTGCTTAAGGTTTGTTCTTAAGGATAAGATGGAAACAGCCCTAGTACTTAGCAGCATTCTGAAATTTCTGAGTTCATATTAGATGCACCAGCTTTCTTCTTCCATTCCTATAATTCTTAAGGCACTATATTTAGCCTGGTGCTAGTTTCTATTTTTCTTGCATTTTTCTCGTTAAAAATAAGACGATATGGCTGCTTTAAACAGTTTGTTGATTTTATGATAACTGAATGTGCTTATGTCATAACGAAACAATATGGGGTGCATGAGCATTTTACAATTAGGGAGTAATTTGGAATGATCATTCCAGATAAACTGACATATAATGATTAATTGTAAGAAAAGAAAACAAATTGTGTACAACAATTTACCGTAGTCAGCTACGGTAAAAAATGCTTGTATAAGAGTAACATAATTAGGAAAACATAGGAAGCAAAAGAGATTTCAGAAAATTCTGTTCTTCTATTTGATGTTTAAGAAAATGTTATATCGCATATGTCGGTTAAATTTCTAGACATGAAATGAAGCTGCTTAGATAATTGGTACAGGTTGATATTCAGCCTGTCACCTGTACATGCTTGCATTTTGTATTGACAATGACATGTTTTAATTGGATTATGTGGGTTGAGCTTTTAGGTTCAGATAGTGTTGCGCAATATGATTGTGTGCCATTCTTGTAAAATAGCATGTGTTGCCTAAATTATTTTAATGGAGAAGGAAGGCTATTCCTTTAAGATTTCAATTTTATCGTTTAATCTACTACAGGATCAACTTGCCAAAGAGCAGACACGAGCGGAGGCATTGGCAGCAGAGATCATGAAGCTTTCAGCTGAGCTCAAACATGCTACTCACTCATACAACAACCTCACACGCCTGTAAGTCTTCATTCTCAAATGTCCTCCCTTCTCTTTCTTCTTTCTCATTGTTTCTGTTAAAGAGAAAAGTTGATGTCTTTCGTTTTTTTGGCGCAGCTATAGGCCCATACTTCGTAATATCGAGAACAACCTTATGAAAATGAAACAAGAAAGCTATGTCACAGTTCAGTGATTAGTTTTTCAAGCAGCAGAGATTTATGTGCATCTGGAGAAGAGAATACAGAGATTGTGTGTACAAACTGCAACAGCAGCTATACTTCGGCTCAAACTGCAGTTATGAGCATGATAGCCAATGTAAACAACATCAAAATGCAACCCCCCCCACCCCAAAAAAAAAAGAAAAAAAGAAACTCATTTCGACCTCTTTATCTCGAATGTGCCACTTGAGATGTTACTTTCTGTGAATGCGCTTATTAACTTGTTGTGGCTTTTTTGTCAAAAAAATTTGGACATCGGCATTGTTGTTGTTGTAACTTTCTCTTCAAGATGTTATATCATGCAATATTTGATATACTTATAGTATTCAGCCATATTGAATTTGGATATGTGCATTCAAATGAGTAGTGATATATATTCTACTATTCTTTACACTATTTCTATACTGCAAAAGAGAAAAGTATGGGGCCCATTCTCTTTATTTTTTTTCCAAAATTATGACTCGTCAAGGGAGCCCATAATTCTCTCTTGTAGATGTAGTACAGGAGAGAGTGGTTTATCTCCAATAATTCCATATTAGTTCCTTAAATCCTTGAAATTGCTCATTAGTTTCTCAAATCCTAAAGGGTCTTGCAAATTAGTCCCTCAATGACAAAAGTGCCCCTTAGCTTATGTTTTTTTTTTCTTCCAAAAAGTATAATTTTCACGAAAACTTAATGTTAGGGGCATTTTAGTCATTGAGGGAACACGTTCCAAGGCGTCCCCTTTTTATGGACTAATGAGTAATTTCAAGGATTTGAGGAAATAATATGAAATTATTGAAGATTGAGGGACCAATGTCTTTAAATAAAAAAAAAAAAGAAAACCGAAACGGGCTGCGTTAAGAATCCGAACCCACCAACCCGCTAATTTTCAGCTCCGTCTTCCTACTCTACTTCACGAATCCAAGAAGGAATCATCAAGAAGCGTAATCTCTCAATGATAGAAGAATCACTCTCCTTGCAGCTCGAGAACCTCGCTGTTGCTACAAAGAACGCAGTAATGCTGCAAAGGTCTCAACTTTCATCCACCTCTTTACAATTCCTAACTGCATTATTCCTCATTCTGATATTGGTCTTGTTTGATTTGCTGAATTAGTAAAATTTTGAGATGGGTGCTCGTTGTTTTGGTAAAACTTTGTATTGTTTGCTTTGGGGGAAAAAAAAAGATTAGATTTTTATGCCTATGGCTAATTCAGTTCTAATATTGATATGGGCATTGCTTTACTCCCTTAAATTACCTGAGCTTAGCTGAATTTACCTGTTGACATTATTTATATTGAGTTTCATGCGTGCATTGCTAAAGTGCATCAATGGTATTGCTTTTTCTAAGTTTCATTAGAAGTTCTTTTCTTTTTAAATCGCAATAGTGGATTCCAATTGTGAAATTACTCTGAGAAATTGGGTGTTTTCCAATTTGAAGACAATTTTGCGAGTCATGAATAGATGCTTAGATAATGGTATTGCTTATTCTGACCGTGTCGACAAAAGTAGTTACGGGTCGATTTTGAATCCTTTGTTTCTGAAGGTGAGAGGTGAAAATGCCAACCTGAGACATTTCAAATGGCTTCATTATCAACCTCACCATCTTTGATCTTTCCTTGTTATTATAGGGGTTGGTGGATCCAAGTCTTCAATTGGACCCTGCTCATAAATTGTCATGTTGAAAGCTTAGTTATCTTAAAAACCCATGTCATTCTCGTGGAAGTATCAACCCCTGCGAATGTGCTGATTGTAGTTCAGATACATTTATTTGGGTAGCCAGGGCAAGTTGCCCAGGGAATTTATTAATTAGAGAGAACAGATACATAATATACATGACGAGAAAGAGAAAGAGGAAGGAGAAGTCCAGTCCGAGGAGATGCTAGGAAATATTAGAAAGACTAAAAAGACTTATATCGCTTCTTGAATCCGTCAAAGGTCTATTTCAGTTTGTATTATATCCTTATATACTTTGCAATGAAACTATTTGTTGATGTTTACCAATTTCTTGTTAGTTTAAAATTTGATTATATGAGAGAGACAATGAAAGATGTTTAAAAGTCTTGTGGAAACATCATGTCTCTAAGTGGTGTGAGGCCAAACTACCACATACGTTTCATTTGTCTGTACTAGAAACAAAGTCAACATGTCTTCTTCAAGATACAAAGCATATGACAGAATTTGCTAGAGGAATACTTTCTCTTCTAACTCACACATTTGCAAGAAAATGAGTTCTTTTCCTTTTCACTCCATCCTCTGTGCTCTTACTTTCCTTTCTTTTACTTCGTATTCAGCATCAGCAACACCTCAGAACTCTCTCTCAAGAGGCTCTTCTCTTTATGTAGAGGATGATTCTAATGTTCTGGTCTCAGCTGACAAATCCTTCACATGTGGCTTCTACAAGGTTGGCACAAATGCCTATACCTTCTCAATTTGGTTTTCAAATTCAGCGGACAAGACAGTTATATGGACTGCGAATCGTGATCGTCCAGTTAATGGGCATGGATCAGCCGCTACCTTTCGCAAGGATGGGATCATGGTTCTTTCTGATACCGAAGGCATAATCATATGGAACACCAACACCAGTTCAACCGAAGCTAATATAGCACAACTTCTCAATACCGGAAATTTAGTTCTCAATGATCCAAAAGGTAATCTCATATGGCAAAGCTTCGATTCTCCTACTGATACTCTCTTACCAACTCAACCTATCATTAAAAGCAAGCAACTAATCTCTGCAAGGGCCAGAGGTTCACTTTCATCAGGCTACTATAGTTTTTATTTCGACAATGATAATGTCCTTAAGCTCATGTATGATGGGCCTGAGGTCTGTAGCATCTACTGGCCTGACCCTGATAACACGGTGTGGTACAATGGTAGAACTAACTATAACAGTAGTAGATACGGAGTGCTTGACGAACAAGGCCAGTTTCTGGCTAGTGACAGATTGGCTTTCAGTGCTTCTGATTTCAGTTTTGTGATTAGAAGAAGATTGACTTTGGATTATGATGGTAATCTTAGGCTGTATAGCTTGAACGAATCGAGTGGATTGTGGTTGGTTTCATGGGAAGCCCTGCCACAATTGTGTCTTGTTCATGGTTTGTGTGGCAAGAATGGTATATGTGTGTACACTCCCGAACCTAAGTGTTCTTGTCCTTTTGGTTATGAAATGAAAGATGCAAGCGATTGGAGCAAAGGTTGCAAGCCTCGGTTCAATATTAGCTGTGAAAGCCATCAGGAAATGGAATTTGTAGAGCTTCCAAAAACAGACTTTTGGGGCTTTGATCTCAACTACACTCCTTCAGTAGCATTGGAGTATTGCAAGAAGCTATGCAGGGATGATTGCAGATGTCAAGCTATTGGATACAAGATTGGGAGTGGTGCCTGCTTTACGAAGAGTGCTCTCTTTAACGGGAAAACTACTCCTCAGTTCCCAGGAAGTGCATATCTGAAACTCCCAAAGAGTTTTGGAATGTCGAAGCTCTCTGTTACACAAGTACATGAGCCAATTTGCAATAGTAGCAAGGCTGAGGGTTCTGTTGATCCTTCATATATTTTCTCGAAAAGCAGTGGAAAATCGAAATTGGTTTATTTTTGTTGGTTTGTATCAGTAATCGGGGTGATTGAGATTTTGTTTGTCGTATTTGGTTGGTGGTTCATTTTCAAGAGTGATCGAAATTCGACATCAGTGGAAGAAGGGTACAAGGCGATTTCTGATCACTTTAGGAAATTCAGATACCAAGTGCTTAAAAAGGCGACTGGAAATTTCAACAATGAGCTTGGAAGGGGAGGGTCAGGGGTTGTATACAAAGGAGTCTTGGATGATGACAGAGTAGTGGCAGTAAAAAAATTGGAAGATGTAATTCAAGGGGAAGAGGAATTCTGGGGTGAAGTCAGTGTAATTGGGAGAATATACCACATGAATCTTGTGAGAATGTGGGGATTTTGTTCAGAAGGTTCACACAAGCTCTTGGTTTATGAGTATGTGGAGAATGGGTCACTGGACAAGCACTTGTTTTACAAGACAACCAGTGCTAGATTGCTCAGATGGAGTGAGAGGTTCAAGATTGTGCTTGGTGTGGCAAAAGCATTAAAATATCTTCACCATGAGTGCCTTGAGTGGGTCATTCACTGTGACGTGAAGCCTGAAAACATACTTTTAGACAGTCAATTTGAGCCGAAAGTTGCAGATTTTGGATTAGCAAAACTGTTGAAGAGAGGAGGAGCTGATTTGAATATTTCACGGATGCGAGGGACAAGAGGTTACATGGCTCCTGAATGGGCATCGAATCTTCCCATAACTGCAAAAGTTGATGTCTACAGCTATGGGATTGTTGTCCTTGAGATAGTGAAGGGAGGTAGAATTGGGGAGGGAGCTGAGTCAGAGCTGATAACGTTAACTAGGACGCTGAAGGAGAAATTTGAGAGTGGAGATGAGTCATGGATTGTTGATTTCATCGATCAGAGATTAAACGAGGAGTTCAACCATAAACAGGCAGTAATGCTGCTAGAAGTTGCATTGTCTTGCTTGGAAGAGGACAGAAGTAAAAGACCTTCAATGGATGATGTTGTCCGAATGCTCATGTTATGTGACGATGAACCAAACTCCCACAAGGTAAGTGTTTCAGAAAATGATATCTGGTAAGTTTCTCGTGGATAAGAGGTATTCAGATAGTGAATTATGTATGAATATGCGCATCTGAGGTTCAGTGCATGTTATGAGACTTTTCTTATAGTTTGTTAACTTCCTACTCTGAAGCTCGGATAAATCTCCGCTTGTTATGGACTAGCAGCATGTTGTTTCAAAGCTCTTCTTGTAATTTATACCATCAATACAATGTTTTTCATGTACCATTGTTTCTTTTTCTTCTTAGTAATCAAGTTGACCAGCCAGTTCTCTGCACATTGTAGTTTTTGAGCAGAGACATCAGTTTTTGTTATTAGTTCTTTTACTCCAGACGGTTATATCTGATTCAAACGCGTTAGTGATTGGAGTCACAACGTAACAGAATCCATCCATGTGTTGAAGTTGGTTTAGAGAATCTCATGTCGCCACAAGTTTGCTCTACAGAAATGTTGGTGAAGGGACTTGCTATTGATAGCAGACATATTCTTCAATATAAGTGTTGGCATTCTTCCCCACAGAGACCACCATAATGGCACCAATTCACCGAGAAACACGGAGGCGAGTCCTCACCTTTTTATTTTACTTTCTGATAGTTCGTGTCGCATCTGATTTTTTTATGCTTGCATATTTATTTATTTATTTTCAAATAATGCCATAAAGAAGAATTAATCTGTATTTGTGATGGAACACTTCGACTTTTAACCTACCTGAAGTCTATGGGTAAATTTTTAGTGATCTTCATGAATTTAAAAATCATAATGATATGAATTTGTTATTCGAGCAGCCTATGTGTTTCTTTAGTAGAATTCAACCTATCATGCACTAAGTTTTTGCATTAAAAGAATCGAGAATTGTATGCTTTCATACTAGTTACAGAGTAGGTCTATTTTTTCGGTACTCATTTTGATATGATATATGTGTGAGATTTTTATTTTTATTTTTATTTTTGGGAAATATAAGGTTCAGAATATAACCATTTATTGACTTTATTTTGGGTCCCAGTTAGATAATTAAACAGGCTATTTGTCGAAATATGAGACCTATGAGTACTCCTAGTTATGTGGGTTAAATTATCTATAAATGAAGTTCATAGATGTGAAAAATATATTAACACTGTTTTGTGCGTCAATGAAATTCCATTCATATATACTTAGATCCTTTGACTAAATATTCAGTTATTGATGTGTTTTGAGCACATGATTTCATACTATATTATGCTTAAATTATATGTAAGATAATGAATTCAATCCACATGAGTTCAGGCTGGAAGCAAGACAAGAGGAAAAACAACCCAAATGTTTGAAAAATTGACCAATTAAAACTCAGTCCTCTCCATGCTCAGCGAAGGAGGGGAAAAAAAGAAAGAAAAGAAAGAAGATTGACTGAAATAAAACAACATGGCAAATTCTTCTGAATATTCAAAGTCAACTTTGTACAAAAAAAATCCCTCACTAATAAAATAACATTAGTCCAGCAATCCATTCAAAGACGTAGTTGATGAAGGGAATGAAGCCAAATAATGCTGACATACAATTAGTTAAGATACAATCATCCAATTGAGGAAGTCTCTGCTACGATCATATTTAACTGATTAGTGTTATAAAACTGTACTTTTTAACATCCACTTGAAGAATGTGCCAATCATTATTTGCATTAGATGCATTGAACCTTCAAAGGCCAATCACTATATATTTCAAGCTTCTCCTATTCTCCATTATAGCATCTCTTTTGTCACAAATAATCATGAATCTCCAAATCACCACCATTGTCTTCGTCCTCCCTTTGTTTCTATCTGCTTTAACTTCAGCATCACGGAGCACTCTCTCAAAAGGATCCTCCCTCTCAGTAGAGGAGGATTCAGACATTTTAGTCGCCCAAAACAAATCTTTCACTTGTGGCTTCCATAATGTTGGAGAAAATGCCTATGTATTCTCAATCTGGTTCACAAATTCGGTCAACAAGACCGTTGCATGGACCGCAAACCGAGATCGACCTGTTAACAGTCATGGATCAAGAATTACTTTTCAAAGCGATGGAAGCGTGAATCTGATGGACGTCGATGACTCTGTAGTCTGGAGCACCAACACAAGCTCGACTCAGGCCGAGAGTATGCAACTCTTGGATACAGGGAATCTTGTTATTAAGGACCCAGATGGTAAAATTCTATGGCAAAGCTTTGATTCTCCCACCGATACTCTTCTCCCTGCACAACCAATCACTAAAAATACAAAGTTGGTATCTGCAACGGCTAGTGGATCAATCTCTTCGGGCTATTACAGTTTCATTTTTGCTGATAATAATGTCTTGTCGCTGATATATGACGGACCCTTGGTTTCTAGCATCTACTGGCCTAACCCTGACGTTGGTCCATTTCAGAATGGCAGGACGACCTATAATAGCAGCAGGTATGGACTTCTTGATCAAGAAGGGGCATTTATAGCTAGCGATGGACTCTCTTTTGATGCTTCGGATATGGGTTATGGGATTATTAGGAGACTGACTCTTGATTATGATGGCAACCTTAGGCTATATAGCTTGAATGAATTTACAGGAACGTGGTTGGTTTCATGGGAAGCTTTTGGCAAGCTATGCTCAGTACATGGATTATGTGGTAAGAATGGGATTTGCTCTTTTATGCAGTCTAAAACAGTGTGTTCTTGTCCTCCAGGCTACAAAATGAGCAATCAAGCGGATTGGAGAGAAGGATGTGAGCCAATTTTTAGTAGGAGTTGCGATACATCGAAGAAGTGGAAGTTTGTCGAACTCCCCCAAACTGATTTTTGGGGTTATGATCTCAATACAATCTCACCAGTATCATTGAAGAATTGCAAGAAGCTTTGCGAAAAGGATTGTTCCTGTACAGCTTTACAATATAAGATAGGAACTGGGCTTTGTTATACCAAGGGTGTACTCTTCAATGGGAGATCAGCTCCAGACCACCCAGGTAACATGTACATGAAAATTCCAAAAAATTTAAACACGTCGAAAGAGAGTATTTTTGGTATGCAACATCTTAGTTGCAATTCTAGTCAAGTAGAAAAGATAATGGACTCTTCAGAAATGTATGGGAGCCAACAGAATAGGACAAAATGGGCTTATTTCTATTGGTTTATAGGGGCATTTGGCTTATTTGAGTTCTTGTTCATTGCCACTGGCTGGTGGTTTCTATTCGGGACGGAACAAAAGTCTACATTGATCGAAGAGGGGTATAGAATGATATCGAGCCAATTCAAGAAATTCACATATAAAGAGCTTAGACGGGTAACGGGAAATTTCAAAGAGGAACTTGGAAGAGGAGGCTCAGGGGCTGTGTATAAAGGAGTCTTAGACGATAAGAGAGTTGTAGCAGTTAAAAAGTTAGAAGATGCGATCAAAGGAGAAGAGGAGTTTTGGGCTGAAGTCAGTGTGATAGGAAAAATATACCACATGAATCTCGTCAGAATGTGGGGATTTTGTTCAGAAGGTTCACACAAGCTCTTAGTATATGAACATGTACGTAATGGATCACTAGACAAGCATCTCTTTAATAGGAATATGAACTGGAATAAGAGGTTCAAGATTGTAGCAGGAATAGCAAAAGCATTAGCGTATCTTCATCATGAGTGTCTTGAGTGGATTATACATTGTGATGTGAAGCCTGAAAACATACTCCTGGACGATGATTTTGAACCGAAGATTGCTGATTTTGGATTAGCGAAACTTACAAAGAGAGATGGGGTTGGCTCTGATGTGTCGAACATACGAGGAACAAGGGGTTACATGGCGCCAGAGTGGACTTCAAATCTTCCTATAACTGCGAAGGCTGATGTTTATAGCTTCGGCGTAGTAATGCTCGAGGTTGTGATGGGGAACAGGGTGTTTAATTGGATGGTAGATAATGAGATTGAAGGGGATTTGATGAGTTTAGTTAGATTCTTGAAGGTGAAATTGGAGAGTGGAGATGATTCTTGGGTCGCGGAGATTGTTGATAAGAGATTGAAAAGAGAGTTTAACTCTAGGCAAGCAATGTTAATGGTGAAAATAGCAGTCTCATGTTTGGAAGAGGAGAGGAGTAGAAGGCCAACTATGCACTATGTTGTTCAGATGCTACTGTCTTGTAATTGATAGATTTTATGCAGATTTTTGTTATTTCAATTTAATTTAATAAGGATATCATGTATAATGTTTTCATTTTTCATGTAAAGAGAGTATATTAAATACTCTACATATAAAGGTGACGTGGAAGATGATGCTTGTTATTAGGACAAATTTTCAATTTAGACCTTTTTTGACTTTTAATTTCAAAAAACAACCTATTCCACATTTAATTGCAAAATTCGACCTAGTTTCACCACCGGTCAAACCGGGTTGAATTTTGCAATTAAATGTGGAATTGGTCGTTTTTTGAAATTAAAAGTCAAAAAAGGTCTAAATTGAAAATTTGTCCTTGTTATTACTATTT
Source organism: Asparagus setaceus (assembly GCA_012295165.1). Taxonomy (NCBI): domain Eukaryota; kingdom Viridiplantae; phylum Streptophyta; class Magnoliopsida; order Asparagales; family Asparagaceae; genus Asparagus; species Asparagus setaceus. The sequence continues at coordinate 746,908 of CM022704.1, read as the reverse complement.
GCCCTTATAATTGGGTTTTTACATCAAAACCACTTAAACTTTTACCGAAATTGATGGTTACCACCTAACTTTATTATTAATTTTTTGACGAAAACCACCTAAAATTGCTTACATGCTTTCAATGTCACACCAATCTATATTTTCAAAGTCACATCAAAACCATCTATTTTCTGTAGCTAATGTCTCATGTGTGGTTATGCTCGGTACATATTTCAAAATTTTGATGGTAATTGTGATTTTCTTAACATAGCAGGTGGTTCATGTCAAAAGTTTATAAAGGTAGGTGGTACACATATCAAGTTCATTTTGTAAAGGTGGTAACCATCAATTTGGCCAAAAGTTTAGGTGGTTTTGATGTTAAAACCCCTTATAATTTGAGCATGGTGTCCAGTTTCCTCCGATACAAGTAGTATGTGCATGCACTGCGATCAGGTTAGTTTAGATTATATTTGCATTAATTCATCACTGTCTATGGCTGTCTATTAGAGTTGAGCATAAATCGTTGCAAACCGATTAAACCGATCGAATCGGCCAAATTTCGACAGTTTGGTTCGGTTTTAGAAAAATATCGGTTCAGTTTTCGAATATTTAAAACTGATATGACCGAACCGGCTTTTTTGCTCACCCCTACACGCGTCTTTAACATTTGAGAAAGTATTCACCGTAAACGGTCCATGACATTTAATGCACACTAAATAAATGTCAACCATTAGATAAGTACACGAATTTTAAAGTTTAATGATCCAAGGATTGAGATTTTTTTTGCACATTTAATGTCATGGACCGGAGACAATTTGATACTTTCTGCTCTCATTTTCGTTTCCTTAAAAAAGACGTTATGGGCCTTGAGTATGGCCTGGTAATACAATTAATAGTTTCTTCCTAGACTTTGATCTCAGCCCATTTGGCCCAATTTGTTGAAATTTACCTTTTTTTTTTGGAGAAATAAATTTCCCTAATGCCTGTGAAGAATATTCAGGTTTAGGTTCAAACAAAAGATTAAATATTTCTATGTCCAAAATTCGTGAAATTTTGGGGATTTAATTAAAAGTGAGTTTAAACCACTAAACTTCACGGAAATGAAATCCGTGAAGTTTTGGGGATTTAATTAAAAGTGAGTTTAAACCACTAAACTTCACGGAAATGAAATCCGTGAAGTTTTGGGGATTTAATTAAAAGTGAGTTTAAACCACTAAACTTCACGGAAATGAAATCCGTGAAGTTTTGGGGATTTAATTAAAAGTGAGTTTAAACCACTAAACTTCACGGAAATGAAATCCGTGACAGTTATTAAGCCCCTAAACTTCACGGAAATGAAATCCGTGAAGTTTTGGGGATTTAATTAAAAGTGAGTTTAAACCACTAAACTTCACGGAAATGAAATCCGTGAAGTTTTGGGGATTTAATTAAAAGTGAGTTTAAACCACTAAACTTCACGGAAATGAAATCCGTGAAGTTTTGGGGATTTAATTAAAAGTGAGTTTAAACCACTAAACTTCACGGAAATGAAATCCGTGAAGTTTTGGGGATTTAATTAAAAGTGAGTTTAAACCACTAAACTTCACGGAAATGAAATCCGTGAAGTTTTGGGGATTTAATTAAAAGTGAGTTTAAACCACTAAACTTCACGGAAATGAAATCCGTGAAGTTTTGGGGATTTAATTAAAAGTGAGTTTAAACCACTAAACTTCACGGAAATGAAATCCGTGAAGTTTTGGGGATTTAATTAAAAGTGAGTTTAAACCACTAAACTTCACGGAAATGAAATCCGTGAAGTTTTGGGGATTTAATTAAAAGTGAGTTTAAACCACTAAACTTCACGGAAATGAAATCCGTGAAGTTTTGGGGATTTAATTAAAAGTGAGTTTAAACCACTAAACTTCACGGAAATGAAATCCGTGAAGTTTTGGGGATTTAATTAAAAGTGAGTTTAAACCACTAAACTTCACGGAAATGAAATCCGTGAAGTTTTGGGGATTTAATTAAAAGTGAGTTTAAACCACTAAACTTCACGGAAATGAAATCCGTGAAGTTTTGGGGATTTAATTAAAAGTGAGTTTAAACCACTAAACTTCACGGAAATGAAATCCGTGAAGTTTTGGGGATTTAATTAAAAGTGAGTTTAAACCACTAAACTTCACGGAAATGAAATCCGTGAAGTTTTGGGGATTTAATTAAAAGTGAGTTTAAACCACTAAACTTCACGGAAATGAAATCCGTGAAGTTTTGGGGATTTAATTAAAAGTGAGTTTAAACCACTAAACTTCACGGAAATGAAATCCGTGAAGTTTTGGGGATTTAATTAAAAGTGAGTTTAAACCACTAAACTTCACGGAAATGAAATCCGTGAAGTTTTGGGGATTTAATTAAAAGTGAGTTTAAACCACTAAACTTCACGGAAATGAAATCCGTGAAGTTTTGGGGATTTAATTAAAAGTGAGTTTAAACCACTAAACTTCACGGAAATGAAATCCGTGAAGTTTTGGGGATTTAATTAAAAGTGAGTTTAAACCACTAAACTTCACGGAAATGAAATCCGTGAAGTTTTGGGGATTTAATTAAAAGTGAGTTTAAACCACTAAACTTCACGGAAATGAAATCCGTGAAGTTTTGGGGATTTAATTAAAAGTGAGTTTAAACCACTAAACTTCACGGAAATGAAATCCGTGAAGTTTTGGGGATTTAATTAAAAGTGAGTTTAAACCACTAAACTTCACGGAAATGAAATCCGTGAAGTTTTGGGGATTTAATTAAAAGTGAGTTTAAACCACTAAACTTCACGGAAATGAAATCCGTGAAGTTTTGGGGATTTAATTAAAAGTGAGTTTAAACCACTAAACTTCACGGAAATGAAATCCGTGACAGTTATTAAGCCCCTAAACTTCACGGAAATGAAATCCGTGAAGTTTTGGGGATTTAATTAAAAGTGAGTTTAAACCACTAAACTTCACGGAAATGAAATCCGTGAAGTTTTGGGGATTTAATTAAAAGTGAGTTTAAACCACTAAACTTCACGGAAATGAAATCCGTGAAGTTTTGGGGATTTAATTAAAAGTGAGTTTAAACCACTAAACTTCACGGAAATGAAATCCGTGAAGTTTTGGGGATTTAATTAAAAGTGAGTTTAAACCACTAAACTTCACGGAAATGAAATCCGTGAAGTTTTGGGGATTTAATTAAAAGTGAGTTTAAACCACTAAACTTCACGGAAATGAAATCCGTGAAGTTTTGGGGATTTAATTAAAAGTGAGTTTAAACCACTAAACTTCACGGAAATGAAATCCGTGAAGTTTTGGGGATTTAATTAAAAGTGAGTTTAAACCACTAAACTTCACGGAAATGAAATCCGTGAAGTTTTGGGGATTTAATTAAAAGTGAGTTTAAACCACTAAACTTCACGGAAATGAAATCCGTGAAGTTTTGGGGATTTAATTAAAAGTGAGTTTAAACCACTAAACTTCACGGAAATGAAATCCGTGACAGTTATTAAGCCCCTAAACTTCACGGATTTCATTTCCGTGAAGTTTTGGGGATTTAATTAAAAGTGAGTTTAAACCACTAAACTTCACGGAAATGAAATCCGTGACAGTTATTAAGCCCCTAAACTTCACGGATTTCATTTCCGTGAAGTTTTGGGGATTTAATTAAAAGTGAGTTTAAACCACTAAACTTCACGGAAATGAAATCCGTGAAGTTTTGGGGATTTAATTAAAAGTGAGTTTAAACCACTAAACTTCACGGAAATGAAATCCGTGAAGTTATTTCAGGGGCTGTTTGGTTAGGCAAAAATCGCAGAAAACACCCCATGGGAAAACTGACATTGGCTTTTTTCTTTGTTTCCCGTCATAATCAAGTGTTTGGTTTGCAAAACAAAACACAGAAAATGAAGGAAAGTGGAGCTGCCAAGTCAGCATTTTCCCCCAAAATTTTTCCGCCCTCAAATGCCCGATTACGAGAGAAAATTTCATTTTCTCCTCCCGTACTCCCATCTAGGGCTCGGTCCAAGGAAAAAGGGAAAGATCTGGTCATCTCCGCCTCCGCCGCCTTTCCTCGTGCCTTCGGCTCCTCAGGCTTCGCTCCCGCCTCCTGCTCCTTCGGCTTCGCTCCCGCCTCCGACTTGGCCGGCGAGTTGTGCAGGGAATAGATTCTCGCCTCCGAGTCCTTCCGCCTCCGACAAAGCCGAGCATCCCAGGTTTGTATACTTAATTACCCACTGATGACTATAATTTTGATGGGTTTCTTGTTTCTTTCAATTTTATCAAACATTCATACTGGTTCAAGTGAAGTCTAAGGTGATGATTCAAAAGCCAAACAAGACAAGTTAGGAAGTCTAAGTGTTGATTCAAAAGCTAAACACATTGTGTTAGGTTATAGTTTTGAAAGGCAAAAGAATGACTATGACTTGGCTCCTCGTTCACACATTGTTGGAAATTTGGAATTGGCTTCTATCTAAGTTGTGAGAAATGTAGAATAACAAAGGAGAATTTTTAAACCGACCCTTTTCAAAGTTTATCGGCAAAAGCGACCCATTAAAAATCGTGAGAATCGATCGCGTCGATTGAGATATTGTAGACGGGACTACTAGTCCGTGCAATTAAACGACTAACGACCATTAGTCACCGATTATGCCGGACTAATGGTCGTTAGTTCCTTAATTGCACGGGACTAGTAGTCCCGCATTATTCAAAGAAAATCGACTGAACGGTCGATTTTGCTGATTTTGTTTTTAGATGGTCGTTTTTGCCTATTTTTTTCTCAAAACGGTCGGTTTAAAAAATTTCTCCAATAACAAATAATGAACCCACGAATTTGTAAAGAATAGATCTTACAATAAATTTTGGGCTTGGGAATTGATTAATCTTACTTGCTATTTTATATTCATCTTCATCTTTGTCATGTATCTTACTTAATTTGAACCAAACTATGGAAAGTGATGGAAAATAATTATGCTCCATTTTTCTTTGCGAAACAAACACAAAAAATACTCTTCCAAGAAAGTGACGGAAACAGCAAAAAATAAGGTCCTATTTAGTTAGCGTTTTTTAACGTGAAAATCACTGTAGCAGCTGACAGCTACCGAAGCAGCTACAGTGACTTTCACCCCTCCTAAAAAGACGTTTTGAGGTGAAAATCACTGTAGCTGAAAAAACGCCAACCAAACGGACCCTAAAGAAAAATGGGCTATGTAAAGTGACGGAAAGTAACCACAAACACATTACTTTAAGGGGCTGTTTGGTTGGTCCAAAAACTGCAGAAAACCCCTCCTAGAAAACTGACAGCAGAAAATTTTTGCATTTTACTCCACAATCAGCTGTTTGGTTGGCAAAAAGTACAAAGGAAAGTGAGAGAAAGTAAAGGCGCCACGTAGGATTTTCCAGCCGAAAATTTTCCGCTCTTTTCAGGCCGATTACGGGAGAAAACATTCGCTTTTCTCTGCCCTTACACAAAAAACTGACCCCCAGAGCTGCCGCCATCTCGTTCTGGTCACCCCTCTCTCTCTATCGTTCTTCTTCCCTCCTCCCGATCTCCTCCCTCCTCCGCTGGTCCGCCGCCTCCTCCGCTGGTCCGCTGGTCCGCCGCCTCCTCCGCCGCCCCTCCTTCATCTCCTCCTACCCTAACCCTAGCCAACCCCTCTTCCTCTTCTCCCACGAGCTCACCCCCCCGCCGCCTACGACCCTCTCCTCGACCGCTGCCCTCCCCCCTCCACCCTCCCCATCGACTCCTCTCTAAACCCTCCGACGATCAATTCTCCGTCTCTAGCCCCTTCTCCTCCTCCCCTCCCATTCCGATCCCCGCCATCGCCTCGGGATTCTACCATCTACCCTCCCGCGGTGCAAAGGCCAGCGACGCCCTATTTATCTTCCAATCAAGGATTCAACTGTTATTTAGAGGTAATTTGTTTAATTTTTATTTTTTAGGTTAGTAGATCTTTGATAAATTGATTAATTTAGGGTTTTGGTGTTGGGATTTTAATTGTTGGATTTTATTGTTGTTAAAAAATTAAAATTCCCAACCCATGAATTTCACCAAATTTACTATATTTTTTGCTGAGTAGATGAGCTTATGGGAGTTTGTTTTAAGTACAAAAATTAGTAATTTTCTTGTATATAATGTGAAGAATAGCTTGCATGTTAATCATTTTTGGGTGTGGAATTTGAACTTCTTGATTGTTGATTGATAAAATATTAAGGCTAGCCATCCTAAAACCCTCACTCTTTCTCATCTATTGATTTTATTGTTATGCTAGTTGTTATACTAGCTATCAACATTGCAATGCTTGGACTGTAATCGAATGTGATTGTCCTTCAATAAGGTTGCTCGATATACAACAGAATTGTCATCTTCTTCAATAATTGAAGGGCTCAAAGATTTTACACGACCCAAAGGCTGTGTTCTTGTTGTTGTTGTTGTTGTTGTTGTTGTTGTTGTTTAAGTGTTGAGGAGATTTGTTGACTCTTGATTTTGGAAATATACCAATAATATGAAGGTTACTCTCTCAGATGCGATGACATCTGAGCTTCTCTTTAATATCTACCAATTATGTTAATTGAGCAACAAAATTTGAGTTAATTCTTGAAACTACATCTAAGCGACTGAATTTTTCTAAACTTACATAAACATTTATTCATTAATTTTTGGGTATAAATATACATGCTCCTAACTGATCCAAGATTGTGATTCTTTATTAATAATTATAATGGTAAACTTGATTTTATTATCGCCTCGTTGAAGTCCAAGCTTTCATTTGTTTGGCGAGTCTAATAGGTATAGGAATACTATTATTTGTTGGTATAATTATAATGGTAGAACTTGTAATAATATTATGAAACAAATTTAATTGTTTCGAAATGTTTAAGTAATGTTTTGTAAGCACTTAAAATTAATTTGCATATCTGATTAATTCCTACGACTTGAACACGATGCATTTCTTAGTTGGTAAACTGTGTGGTTGTTTACACGATGCAATGGTTATCGATCTTGATAATTGCATGATTTCGTTTGTTTTAATAAATGTTAATACCTACATTAATATGATGCTAGTATTATAGATGGATGGTGACCTTGATGAAGAGACCGTAATTAACATGTACTCGGTCTTGGGACTCTGTTTTGGTCATGATTATGATATTTATGAAGAAAATGGAAAGTAGACGTAGGTCCATTCGCCATGGTCCTAGTGAGGCAATATAAAATTAGAAAAGATCATATGGACCGGATATATAATGGATTCAGTGAAAGTTGTGTCAACTATGTTAGAATGCGCAGAGGTGCTTTTATGAAGCTTGAAGAAATTATGAGGAGTAGTGATTTGTTACAAGACTCGAGACACGTTACAGTGGAGGAGCAGCTTGCTATGACTTTGAATATATTGGGGCATAAAACTAAAAACGAATTGTTATGTCACCTCGTCTTTTCATTTGCTTGTTACGTGGTTGTATCGGATGATTTGGGAACGGTGCTTTTATTTGTCTTGTTTTCTGGTTATTTGCCTTTTGATGATTCTAATCTCATGAGATTGTATGAAAAAGGTAATTAATATTTTACTTTAAGAAATAGATGTTCTTTACATTCATATATTTGTTTATTGACATCCTTTCTATTTGCAGATTTCAAATGCTGAATTTTCATGCCCTTCTTGGTTTTTCCTGGAGCGAGATTGATACAAAGAATTTTAGATCCTAACCCTATGACGGTTAGTATTTATTTCATAAACTTTTCATGATAACTTATTCATAGAGTTTGAGTTATAGGTGAAAATTTAAAAAAGAAAATAATTTAGATATGAAGTTATCAATTTTGAAATTACAAGATGTTTCTAAATACAAAGCCAAAGGCCAGTGAAATTGGTAACAACTACTATCTAGAAAATTACGTAATGCATCCTATCAAAATGCGATACCTTAGTCACCGGTGTTTGGTCATGCATCGATATTGTTTTGAAAGTACTCATAGAGGCATAGGTGTTACAAATTGATATTGTTTTGTTCCGCATCGACATCATTACTAGTTGTAACATTGTATCCCTTCCCCTAGCTGAAAATTAAACAAGTTTATTTTCATTCTTTTGCTAATGTTATTTTATTATTTTTGAAGTTTCAAATTAGTCCCAAGCTCAATAGCTGGAATTGTATATGGATTCGATGGATACGTTGAATTCATATATTTCATGTAGTTTATATTCTTCAATTGATTTGAGTACTTTATTTCTGTTTTGCCAATTACCTTTGATGATTTGAACTATGTGATTGCCAAGTGAATCTTGGGCCTTCATCATACCCCTCACAGATTAGCTCCCCCTTCTCATCTATGTAGCAAACTATCTCCTGTTCTTCAATCACAAAAACCTGTAAAAAAAGGCTTTAATTGGGTATAAATGGGTTTACCAATTGCATTAAAAAGGTTTTAAATTAAGTCTCATTTCTAAGATCATAGGAACAATTTTTCTAATATTGTGCTTTCTTTCTTACTGCAATTCTGCATCGGCACCATAAAAGATGATTTCTTGGGTGTGACTAGTGATCCAGGGGCAGCAGCTTGAGGAGCCACTTTTCTGAAGAAAGAACAAAATTCTTTCTGAAACGCTTATGTATCAAGTATCCGAAGGGATTTTTGTTTATGTGATGAGAGCTCATATGTCGTTGAGTGCTTATGTAATTTTGGATAGCATATTAGCTACATTGATATATATTATTCCAATATTGCAAATGAGTTATTCCTGGGTCCGTTGAAAGTTGGGCTTGCAATGTTATGCCATTTCACACAAGAATATTAATGATTATGTAGCTGCATTTTCTACGGGACTAGTAGTCCGTTTACTAAGCGTGCGAAAACATGCACGCAATTTCTTTGGGACTACTAGTCCCGTGAAAAATGCAGCTGCAATTTTCACGGGACTAGTAGTCCCTGAAATCTATAAAGTGGTGATTTTTACATATTGGCCCCTCAACTTCACAAGCATATATACTAGTCAATCATTATCAAATTATTTGCACTTATTTTCTTTAATATTGTTCAAATTTTGAAAATTACTTCAACAAACTTATTATTAGTCTATCAAATCTTTAGAGGTTTGGAATTACCCTCCTAAATGTCCATACTTGGTTGAATTTATTCACTAAAATCTCTATTGCAAATTACCCCTTAAATTTATAAATAGACCCCAAATTTATAAATAGGCCCCACATCTTTAAAAATTTCAATTTCCTCCCTCCAATGTTCATATTTTGAATTTAGTCTCTCAAATGGTTTTATAAAACTTACATTAGTCTCTCGAATAATTATAGATTTGGAGTTACTCGATTAAATGTTCATATTTATTCCCTCAAATCTTTGTGAATTTTACAAATTACTACCTTATATTTATAATTAGTCCCTCAATTTGATAAACATTTTTAAATTCCTACCTCAAGTGGTATGATTTGAATTTTTAAACCCTCAAAAGTTCAGATTCTCACCCCACTTATGTTTCACAAATATTTTGTCCTATTTGAGTGGTAAGCACACCATGGTGACCACACCCCACTTTCCTTTATTTTTTAGGTTGAACCAAACACAAGAAAATGAGGGAATCAAGTCACACATTAAATATTTTCTTGTCTTTTTAATTTGAACCAAACTAAGGAAAGTGATGGAAAACCCACTTTTTCCCATTTTCTTTATGAAACAAACACAAAAAACACTCTCCCAAGAAAGTGACGGAAACACAAAAAAGTGAAGAAAAGTGGGTTTTGAAAAGTGGAGGAAAGTAACCAAACAGACCCTAAAAAAAACAGTGAAGTTCAAAAGTCACATCAAGGTCTCTTCGGTCTCTTCATATTCCCGTTCACTGTTCTTCTTCTCTCCACTTCTCTCAACTCAGAGGAGAGCAAGAACCAAACTTTGCAAAAAAAAATCGCCCAAAAATTTGAAAAAATGTCACGAAGACTGATGAACCAATATACTCCAATTTCGCGGCTGGGAGATAACCCAAGCACAAGAACTAATATGATTGCGATGATAGCAGAGGTCGGGGTTCCGAGAATGAGCGCCGGCACTGGTATATTCTTGGAATCTCTTCTTACGATTTTTTTGAGTTCTCGGCTTTTGGGTTGTGTCAAAATCTTATCTTTTACGTGACCCTAGTTCTTGAGTTCATTAGGGAGTAGAATTTTGGCCTAAATAACTTAAATTTGAGCATTGGGGTTGATATATTGAGTTTTTAGTTTATTTTGGACATAAAGTTTTGTTTTTTTATTTGTTGGTCTTTGTTCTATTATGGTTTTTTTAAAAAAAAGTTTTGATCTATATGATTTGTTCGTGAGGAGAAGTGATTTTAGTTAGTTGGGAGAAAATTCTTCATGTCTTCAATTAACAGTTGTTAATTACTTTGATCCTAAATGTTTTGTCACCTTGCATGTTGATTACTTGATCCTATTTTTCTTTTTAATAAATTTATATTTGCTATGTCAAAAGTTAAAATCTTTTTTGTTTCTTAAACTGAGCCTGGTTCTTTTGGTCGATCAGACTTTGTTTGCATGTAGTTAGTCGACCCGTTGCGTATAAGAAACTGAGTAATCCAAATAATGTTCAATTTTTTCAATCGTATTATTCATTCTATGATTAGTGTTTACTTGGATAGTTATTCCCTTTGATGATCATATTTCTATTAACTTGACAATTGGATACTCCTCCACAGATTATTACATCATCTTGAGGCTTATCGACCATTCTTGTCAATTTCTAGTGTCCGTCAATATTTTTGCTCCGGCCGTGGCAGATTTACCACGCATTAGGTCTGTGGGAGACATAATTTGTCTTCATAACGTGAAGGTAGCTTCCAAATCCAACCTCATAATCTAGACTTTCCTTCATGTAGTAACATCTCACTTGTTATTACCTGAAGATAGATCACCTCATAACAAAGATGAACAGAGTGCTATACTTGAAGATACAATCAGAAAAAGTATAACCAAGAAAGAACAACGACAGGAGATGTACCATTTATTCCGCATGGTTATTAATCATAACAGTCTAATTTTTAGTAGAAACTCACCCCACTTTCTCTCGTAACACATATCAAAACTCTTTTCTGCATTCATGCACTATTATTAGCATTCTTGTTGTCATTTTCTTAAAGGATACATATGTATCTTAATTTGATGATTTACCATCATTTTAAGCTACATGGAATTGTTGATTGCGCATGATTTTCTTTTACCTCTGTTTTTAGAACCATAATTTTAATACATTTTCTAATTTTAAAATTTTGGGAGCCTTCCTTTTTTAGGTGGAGATTCATAATGGACATCCTTATTGTTCTTGCAAGCATCGCGTCTCCTCATATGCGTTGTTTGACCGAGAAGGAAATACAAATGTTATTTCTTACGAAACCTCTGAAAATTTTCAAGCTACTGATAATATGAGTCAAGCTTTACATCTACTTCGTACATTGTCACTCGAAAGTTACCAACTAAATGCAAATCGCCAACACAATGCAGGCACACAACTCAAAATCTGATCAGTTTAATTATTTTCTCTTTAATTCTATTTCTGAATCTTATTTTGATTAGTATTCTTTGTTGATTTAGTTGTTAGCTTATTACTTTTAAAGGAGCTCGAAGATGGAAAAGTTTGTGATATCCTCTGCAAGGTGAGCATATTCTTCCTAAATGTGTTAATATTGTTCCACATTGCATATTCTTCATATTGTGTTAATATTGTTTTTTTTTAACGCAAGTCATAAGCTCAAACTAAAGGAATTTATTTCTTGAATGTGGCAAAGGTTTTCCATGTTTGCAGAATTGCTGGTGGTGATGGGTTAATACTTTATCTATGGGACGGAACCGACATCCCTCCTATAACTTTTAAATCAAAGTAAGTACTATTCTAGTTTCTCTTTTCACTTGAAATTTGCACCTTTGTTTATTTTCTGAACATTTGATTACAAGACTTATTTAATATGCTTTATTAATAATTAGCGTGACAATTGTAAAACATTAAACTTGATATTATTAGCATGTGTTATTCGGTGGGATTGTGGTGTAATTAAATATGCCCACCTTATTTGTTCATTTCAGCAAATGCTTGCTTCTCTTTAATAAAGATCAAATGGGTGAACTAAAACTTTCATAACTTGTAGGAAGCTAATCTAATGGAGTATGCAAGTAGTTTAAGTACTGAACATGAAAAATATATTTTCTGACATGCAACAAGTGGATAATTCATTAAATTTGCAAATTATTATTTTTTCCTTCAAGCAATATCAACCAGTATTTGGTCTATCTACTATATTTTCATCATTATTTAGACCACAAAACTTTGGGATACAGGCATTGTTTTTGTTTTTACTATGTTCTTGTCATCTTTTCTTATTCTTCATTTTAATTTTCATCTCGTCTCCCATTCTTTTCTCAATCGTCTTCTTTTTCTCTTCTTTGTTTTCTATGTACAGAGGAAGGCAACAATCTATTATCTCCTATTATTTTGTCCATATCTCTTTAACCTTGTTTATTATTTATTGACGCTTCGTTTTTTAAAACAGCTTAAATACCGAAAAGGATAACTCGGCCCCGTTACATCCTGAGCCATTGCTTCCGTCAAGAGAAATTTTAAGTTCATTTCCACGTATTGGCACCATGTTCAGAGTAACTGCACCGTGTCAGTTTGAACATATATTAAAGTTACCAGGCAAACCATGGGTAAAATTTTGTAACGTCACTTGTGAATTACGGTCAGAGATTTTGATAGGTGACATGGATCCCAGAAAAAGTAAAGTGTTTATTTTTTCTGAGGAAAATGAAAATGTTCAGCATCGGGAAAGGTAATTTCTCTTCATTTAGTAGGTAATAGTGAGCATTAATTTTGGACGGAATTAGTTCTCCAACTCTGTATGTTGTCTACGAGGATGTATAAGGAACGGACGGCTTCAAGCTCAGGACGAGTGCCTTTGACTTGCTCACTTCAGACTCCTCAAATTACTGGTTTATCTTCTACATGATTTTTCTTTTCTTTAGCTATTACCTTCTTGCACTTATGTTGGCAAATGTGGCACATCCATTTCTATGTTTTGCAGACATTATTTTTACCTTCAGTTATCGTATTTTTGAGTAATGAAGAGATAATGTCTTGGGAGAATCATGGCTAAGACAAGTAATACCTAACATTTCTCAATGAAAATTGTTAGGTCTTCTAATTTTATTATGTCTTCACTATGTTGCTGAGATATTACAATCCTCTTGGGACTTCTTAAACAGAGGCCCAATAGAAGGGAAAGTTCTTCTATTTTGGATAATAACAAGTAAATAGAGCTGATATATCTAACTAGAAAAACTACAAATATTGAGTAATCAGTTAAAACTGATCTTTTATCCAATTATATTGATTTCTCTTGTGAGTCTGCGGATCTTCTCTGCATGTGTTTGTTCTTTATTATGCACGCAGTGCATTAAAGATATACTAGTGCTCAAACGAGATGGTTGTGTTCTTTACTAAAAGCAAGGTGCAAAAGAGTTTTTCATTGAGGTTCTACTTGGTGAACTTATATAACCTATAGATTATATCGATATCTGTCCTACAATGTGAAACTTCCATCCCAAGAGAAAATTTACTATATTTTTCATTTTCTATATTTTTCAGCTTTGCATCATTCAGTCCAGATCTCCGAGGTCTTGCATCTGATATTTTTACCTTTTATTAGAGGTGGGATTGATAAGAAGACCTTACTTAGAAACATACTTATTTAGTATCTACTAGTATATCTTCAACCTCGATGGTGATAGGGATATAGGATAACAACCGTAAGCATGATGACTACAACCTTCTTTAACTGAAATAAATGTGGTCTCATGCCATACTTAAAGATAACAAGCGACACTGGCCTTTCAGTTTGCACCTTTTAGATGACATTTATATCCGTATGAATATTAATTCATGTGCAATATCTCTTAAAGGTGATCTGCATGTTTATGACCTTTGTATTTTTCACATTCCATTTATTGCTAATGATCAAACAGAACTTTCTGCATATTCCATTTATTGTCGTGTTTTTCTATGAGAACATTAACCAGGTTTTTTCCCCTTATGTTGCAAGGAAGTTTTAATAAGTCAGTTGACTGTATAAAATAATTATAACTATAGCATGTTTCAATTTTCCTTGCATTGTATTTGGAATGATCATTAGAATCTCAGATGTCTTTGTGTTTGCAGATTTATGAATTTACAATACCAATAAACCACTAATTTACTTTTATGGATTGTTTAAACATTTCAGTGACCGACTACGACTACGAGACTGTTTCCTTTGCGACCTTGATGGAAACCATTCATCACGATAAGGTTTGGTAATCTAGGGCTTGACAAACTTTTTTCTTGTTTAATTTTGTTTCAAAATTTTTGCATATTGACAAGAAAGGAATAACTGATTACCAAAATTAATAATTATTCTAAAAATACTAAAGATAGTTTTGACAGAAGGATTAATATAATTGTCTTTTCTTAATCCAGGGAGTTTAGAAACATGGATTTGAAGTAATACTCATTGTTCTCTTTGCCCTTTAAATGCAACGAATGTATTTGTGCAGAAGTAGTAAATTAATTCTTGCCTATTCAATTCGAACTAAAATTTACCCTGAACTGATTCTCTAATTGCTATGGTCTGTTAACAATTGCCAAGTTCATTCCATTTGATGCATGAATAACTCTTATTTTAACAATGGATTACATTTACACAGCCAGTAAAGAGGTCGAAATGTATGGTTAGAGTTGTAGCCGCTATACCTTGGCATGGTCAGGATCTTCAATCTGTCGCTGGAGTGTGTCGGTTCGACTTACCATCAAGATCCGACAGCTCGAATCCATGCTTATATTGCCGAACAAGATTGGGTAACTCTCATGCATTGCACGAAAAGATTTTAAGAAAAAACTCTTTTGGAACTATCTTTTTTAATGTTTATTTTGCTCAATGATAGGTAAAGTTTTTCGGGCTTAATGTGGAAGTTGATGCCCTAAACAGAAAGATGATGAAAATCCTAGGCATGAAAAATATTCCCACTGAAGGAAACGAGGAAGTTTCTAGAAACCCGCCATGGATAAAGTGCATTTTGAGGAAGTATTATGCTGATAAAAATGATAAGTTGGGAACAATGAGGTTTCAGATATATGCCACAAGGCTGGTAGAGGATGCTCAAGGAGAAAGTGCTGCTCAAGAGGCTATAATTGGGACGGAAGTAATAGAGGGAACCGTTGATATGCCAATTATGATTGATGAATGATGATTGATTGAAGATGGTTATGTGTTGCTATTTTGAAGATGTGTGGGTTTTAGTTGGTGTATAGGGAGGTCTAAGAGTCGCTACTGGAGGATTGGGAGGAAACAACAGTTTTGAATGTTATGTGAACTTGTGGGTAATGTCGCGTGCATGCATAGTTTATGTAAATTTTGTATCTAGTAATCTCTGGGTGTTATGGAAGATACTAAATATTTTGTATTTTGACATGCTAATCCCTTGTCTCAAAGTTAATTCTTTGAATCAAACTTAAGGTGATAAGGGAGGAATGTATGGCTTCATTTAGTGAATATGTTTTAGGTTGAATTTGATCAATGCAGGCAGATTTCTGTTATCAAACCCTTGAGGTGTCAAATATAAGAGAAACGAGGGGTTTATGTGGTGCCAGAATGGACTTCAAATCTTTCCTATAATTGCAAGGCTGATGTTTATAGCTGGTGTGATGATATGGAACATGGTTTTGGTTGAACCTTTATTATTATTATTATTATTATTATTATTGCAAGTTTAATTTTGTTTTAAAAGAAATCACTATTTTCCCTTTGTCATTTGAACATTTTGTCCAATTTTCCTCCAGCATTTGCATCATCCACACTATTGCTTTACTGGTAAGTATAGAATGATATAGATTGCAGCTTATAAGATTTAATTAGCAAATTGAGTCTTATTTAAAATAAGACAAGTTTGAGATGAGATTTGATTTGATTTAGCATTGATTTCAGAAAAGGTTCTGGGCCTTTGTGTTCAGCCTTTTGGCCTAATATGAGGATCTTCCCTTTTACAGGAAAGTAAGGCAAAACTTAAAGAACAATTGCATGATAAGGCGCTGATGGTTGAGAGACTTGAAAGTGACAGGAACTCTTATAGAGGTACCCATTTGTTGTGTACAATTTTTATACTACTGCTTGCATGGTTAATTTGAAGAAAACTCCAGTGTGTCGTCTTCTTATCAAGAGACACTGGGGGGATCACAGTGCAGTGGGAGAACTAGGTATGATATAAAGCCTGTAAATGGTGACAATCACATGCAAACCTTACCGTTGTGCCTCTTTATTAGTCTGAATATTGTTTCCAGGCAATTGTTGCTGCCATATTTTCATGTATATAAGCACTGCTTGAAACAGAATGAAGAGCTTCGTGGCTTGCTCGACAAATTGAGATCTCAACAAGTGAATTCACTGTGATCAAGCGCTAGCAATGCACAACTATGCACAGAAGCTGACCAAAATGTTGACAATGTCTCTGGTTCTCAAGAAGTTGTAGCTGAAATCCTCATGCCTAAGGTTGGTTCTTAGTTATAAGGTGGAAAGACTGGCTATTCTGTGAACAGTTTGTTGATTTTATAATAACTGACCCCATGCTTATGTAATTAACGAAACAATATAGCGGATAGCATGGCAACATCACACAAGCATTTCATAATTAAGGGTTAATTTGGATATGATTGTCCTGAAAAACTGATATAGAATGATTAATTGTAAAATATGAAAAAAATTCTAAACAACATCAGCTATGGACAAAAACTTACCTTAAAGTAACATAATTAGAAAAAACAGAGCAAGATGGGAAGAGGTTTGACAAAATTGTATTCTTCTATTTGATATTACACAAACTGCTATATGTTTGTGAAATTTCTAGACATGAAATGAAGCTGCTAAGATTGTTTCAGACTGATGTTCAGTATGCCAAACTGACATGCTTGCATTTTGTATTGATGCTGAGGATGCGATGCAATATGCATTGTATTTGTATGCCATATAAAATAACACGTGATGTTAATTTTACTTCTTCGGGGACCCCTGAGATCACAATTATCTAAATTATTTTAGCGGACGAGGAAGCCTCTTCCTTTCAAATTCTCAATTTTATTGGTTTATATGCTGTAGGATCAGCTTGCCAAGGTGCAGACACGAGCTGAGACAGCAGATATCATGAAGCTTTCCGCTGAACGCAAACAAGCTACATACTCACTCATACAACAATCTCACACGCCTGTAAGTATTTGTTCTCAAATTTCCTCCCTTCTCTTTTCTTCTTTCTGATTGTTCCTGTTAAAAGTAAAAATTGATGTCTTTCTTCTTTTGTGCTGTTACAGGCCAATACTTCATAATATTGAGAACAACCTTATGAAAATGATGCAAGAAAGTTACGTCACAGTTCTGTGAATAATATTTTCAAGCAGCAGAGATCTATGTGCATTAGCAAAAGAGGAGAGAGAAATTTATAGTCCACTTAACCGTTCTGAATCTGTGATACTGTGAAAACTAGTCATGCTCGACTCCAACTGCATTTACATGTATGAAGCCAAGGCATAATGTAAAAGTTGTAAAAGAAATGTGTTCTCATATCAACCTCTTTATCTGTGCTACGCGAGATATTACCTTCTGTGAATATGCTCATGAATTCGTTGTATCTTTTCTATCGACAAAATTTGTCATTGTTTGTTGTTGTAACGTTTTCTTCTAGATGTTATATCATGCAATATTTGACATACTTATAGTATTCAGGTATATTCAATTTGGATATAGGTATTCAACCCACCAACCTGCAAACTCTCAACTTCTCTAGCTCGTCTTCGAGCTCTATTTCACATTTGCTTGCTTTTTTGAAGATATGTTGGTTTTATTATTTTTTGAAGATATGTGAACTTTTGGGTATTTGCCACGTGCATATAGTTTATGTAGATTTTGTATCTAGGAATCTTATGGGTTTTATGCAAATCCCAAATTTAATCCTTTGAATCAAACTCTAGGAGACAAGGGAGGAATGTATCGCTTCATTTTACGAATATGTTTTTAGGTTGAATTTGATCGATGCATTCGGATTTCTGTTACAAATTCTTGGGGTGTCAAATATAAACGAGGGGTATAAATAAGGCCATAATGAACTTCAAATCCTTTTTATAATTATAAAGACTGATGTTTATGTGGTGATAGGGAACAATGTTTTAATTGAACTCTTTTGGCAAGTTTAATTTTATTTTAAAAGAAAATCACAAATTTCCCTTATCATATTTGAACGTTTTGTCCAATTTTCCGCCAGCATTTGTATCATCCTCATTATTGCTTTACAGATTAGCATAGAATGGTACAGATTTCACCTTATAAGATTTAATTAGCAAATTTCAGCCATTCAGCCCAATATGAGAATCTTCTCTTTTCCCACGAGGAGATAGTCTTTTGAGCTTTGACCCTATGATTTGTTAATTTCAAAGATTTGAGAGACTAACTTGAACTTGTTGAAGAAGAGGGACTAATATCTAAATAACCCTAAAAAAGAATGAGTAAGGACTAATGAGTGTGCACATCAATAGTCTTTCATCAGTCTCCTTCTGTTCCCGCCTCTACTCATCTCTGTCAGCTCCTCTCAACACAGGAAAACAAGAACCAAAACTTTGCCCCAAAAAACCTAATTTTGAGAAAATGTCACAGCGTCTGAGCCCATACACTCCAATTTCGGAGATCAAGAAGATGAAGGAAGGCTCTAGAATTGCAATTAATTTGTTTGCGAAGATAGCCGAGGCTGGGATTCCGAGAATGACCAAGGGCATAGGCACTGGTACCTTCTCTTCTTACTTTGAAACCCTAATTTATGATTTTTTATTTAATTTTTGTGAGTTTGGGGCCTTTTGGTTGCCCCAAAATTTGATCTTTTAAGCTAACCCTAGCTCTCGAGTACATCTAGCTGTAGAATTTTGGTCTAAACAACACAAATTTGAGCACTGGGGCTGAAAAATTGGGTTTTTAGTTGAGTTTAGAAATAAAGGTTTGTTTTTTATGTGTATATCTTTGTTCTGTTTTGGGGGTTTTTAAAAGGTCTGATCTTTATGACTTGGTTGTGAGGAGAAGTTTGCTTATAGTTAGTTGGGAGAATAGTTCTTCATTTCTTCAGTTGTTTTGGCGAGATAAACAGATTTTTAAAATTTTAGGATTTTTTTTTTCTGTACCACTGTTTGGCTATTTGGGATTTGTTATAAATTCAATCTTTCCTTGGTAGTTTTATATAACATACATTTGAAAGTGAAGATCTGAGACTCAGACCGTCACGGAAAATGTAGAGATCTCTATGAGGAAGTTTCCTAAATGCTTGTCACCTTACCTTACATCTCGCATCAGTTTTTACCTTTGTTATGTTAAAGTTAATTTTTAAAGTATTGATCCTTGACTGCATCTGTGTTCTTTGGTTGATCGTAGTTGTTAGTCAAGCCATAGCATACAAGAAACTGATTAGTAATAAATGTTACATTCATTCAATAGTGTATTCATTCTATGATCAGTGTTTACTAGGATAATTATTCCCTTTAATGATCATATTTCTATTAATTTGGCAATTGGATACTCCTCCACAGATTATTACATCGGCTTCAAGCTCGCTGACGATTCTTGTCAATTTGGAGTGTCTATAACTATTTTGCTCCGACCGTGGCAGACTTACCACGCATTCACTCGCTGGGAGACATAATTTGCCTTCATCACGTGGAGGTATTCTTTGTTCTTACAAAGATACTTTGGGAAGTATTACAGTTTATTTTGGTCAATTTACAATTTTTAATCAATATCTAGTGAGTTGAGCTTGTTGGGAACAGGGATTTGTAGGATCTAGAATGGCTTTATCTCGTGGAGATTTATTGGTTCATTTTGAGATGCAAGATGGTATAGCATGTCAAAGCTTAATGTAGGGACGAAATGTGATTAATCAAATGTAGATGTGGAGACTACATAGCATGTCAACAATAGAGAGAATCTAAGGCTCAATTCAGATAGAACTGAAGTCTGTAAGGCAGTATCAGATAACAATCTCAAAAGGCTTAATGCAGGTTGATTATAAAAAGACCTTGAAAGTAATGAAACACAATCTTTTCACTGGAGATTTCATGTTTTGGAGTGAGAACCTCAGTTACCTCATGTCAGGATAGATTTAATTGTGGAACTTGAGTAAATATTTGAAATTTAAGGATCTTAGTGGGGACAATCACTATATCTTATTTCTGAAATTTAAGGATCTTCGATGAAACCTTAAGATGCTTGGTTTTGAGCAAAGGACGTAGCAATAGATCCAGGGTTTTGAAAGGATTTGAGAGGATCTAAAGGGAGAAACCAGTTGGTGGAAAGTTCCTTCGAGGATCAGAAGTTTAGGAGCAGAAGCTACTTGCCATAGAAACCAAACTATAAAAGGAGTCTAGTTGGTGGAAATCCTCCTTAAATTCTCACAACTGCTGATCATCACAGTCTAACTTTCTGAGAAATTCATCTTACTTTCTGCTTAACACGTATGAAAACCCTTTTTCTGCAGTCATTCATTATTAGTACTATTCTTGTTGTCATTTTCACAAAGGATACAAATGTGTATCGTTATCTTAATTTGGTGGTTTACCATCAAGTTTTAAGCATTCGAATAATTGATTCCATGGTTTCTCTTACCACCATCCATTTTAGAACCATAATTTTAATACATAAAGTTATGCCACATTCCATAATGAAGGATGTTACATGTTTGTACGAAAATGATTATATGTAAATTGCTTTGCATTCTCTAATTTTAATTTTAAAATTTAAAATTTTGGGAGCATTCCTTTTCAGGTGAAGGTTTATAAAGGAGAGAGTGGAGAGAGTACCTTTGTGCCTTCAACAAACGTAAATCCTCATACTGCGTTCTTTGACAAAGAAGGAAGTACGGGTGTTATTCCTTACAAAATCTCTACAAATTTTCGAGCTACTAATTATGTGAGCAAATATTTAGATCAGCTACGGTCATTATCACTTGAACATTACCAACCAGATGCAAATCGTCAACAAGATGCCAGTAAACCTCTGTCTCTTTCTGCACATCATGATAATATTCCATATGTATGTTGATCTATTTAATTGAGTATATAAGAAATATTCTTAGTGCACTGGTCTTGAAACCTTTGCTTATTTCCCTACATGTATAAAGCCTTTTCTATTTGTTACCAAAAATTGTACTTTTACCTTTGTTCTTATAAGTGTTTATTTTGTTTTATGCATGTGGTAATATTTTCGAGAATACGCCAGCATGATTTTCTTGTCAGCACACAATGAATCATTTTGGAACATTCATCTGTAGATTTTTTTCTTCTGCTCGTTGCCCTTTTTACTATCAAGAGACATGAAATCATTAGCACAACCGATGAAAGCTTTTATGCAAAATATTGGGCAGGCTCCAAGTCCTTCTTCTTTGTTCAATATGTTCAGAACTACATCCTCAATCAGTTATGCATGATGTTGCAAAACCTGTTCAATTACTATCCCTGAGCTTGTAGTTGTTTTTGCTGGACATTGTCTTTATTGACAGATAAAATGCTTTGTGGTATAGTTTCTTTATATTTTCCACTCTTAGTTCTATTTTGATTAGTATTCTTGGTTGGTTTAGTTGTTAGCTTATTACTTTTAAAGGAGCTTGCAGAAGGGAAAGTTTGTGATATCCTCTGCAAGGTGAGTATATTTTCCTCAAATGTGCTAATATTGTTCTTTTTACTCGAGATATAAGCTTAAAATGAAGAATTAGTTTTCTTGGATATGGCAAAGGTTGTCCATATTTGCAGAATTCCTAATGGTGATGGGTTAATACTTTATGTATGGGATGGAACCGACACTCCTCCGGTAACTTTTAAATCAAAGTAAGTACTATTTTAATTTCTCTTTACAATTAAATGTACACCTTTATTTATTTTATGAACATTTAATTACATGACTGATCTATTATGCATTATTAACAGTTAATATGACAGATGTAACCATCAAACTTGATATTATTGGTATGTGCCTTTTGGGTTTGGATTGTGGTGTAATTTACTATACCCAACTTCTAGTAAGCACATTCATATCAGCAAATGCTTGCTTCTCTTTAATAAATTAGCAAATTAAGTTTTATCTCTATTGATACCAATCATTATCCAACCATAAAATTTCGATAAAGGCATTGTTGTTGTTTTAACTATGTTCTTGTCATTTTCTCTTATTCTTCTCTTTAACTTTCATCTCATTCTCTTTCTTTACTTAAACTTTCTCTTGTTTGCATCCTGTGTACAGAGGAAAGCAATATCTATTGTCTCCTAGTATTTTGTGCATATCTTATTTAAGCTTTTTCTTTTATTTATTTATTTATTTATTTATTTATTTATTTGCTAACCGGTCTTTTTGAAAACAGCCTAAATATTGAGGAGAGTATGCCAACTCCTTTGCAACCTGAGTCATCGCCTTTGTCAAGTGAAATTTTAAGTTCATTTCCACGTATTGGGACGGTCCTCAGAGTAATTGCACCAAATGATTTTGAGCATATATTTGATTTACCAGGTCGTGAACAGTGGATAAAATTTTGTAATGTCACTTGTGGATTGCGGTCGAAATTATGATAGGTGTCATGAACCCTGATGGTAAAGTCTTTATTTTATCTGATGAATATCAGAGTGTAAAACATCGCGAGAGGTAAATTCTTTGCTTTCAGTAGCTAATAATGAGTTTATTATTTTGGGCACGAAATACTTCTCTAGCTCTCTCTGTGTTGTCTATGTAGGATTTATAATGAACGGAAGGCGTCAGACTTAGGACGAATCCCTTCGACATGCTCACTTCAGACTTCTCACGTTACTGGTTTACCTTTTTGATCCTTTTCTGTGTTTTGCAAATATAATTTTTACCTTAAGTTGTTGCATTATTGCATTTTCTTTAGTAATGAGGAGACGGTGTATTGGGAGAATCACAATTAAGACAATGTATGGAGAGAATCACAATTAAGACAAGTAACAACTACTATTTCTCCATGTAACTTGTAAACCCTTGCCAATTTTCTCTTTTTATGACGTGAAACTTCCATCATATACTGTAATTTTCAGCTTTGCATCAATTTAAGGATTCAGTTCAGATCTCTAAAGGTCATGCATTTGACTTTTGGAACATTTATACTTGGGCTTATGTTTGGACAATTGGGTAACATTTGTTAGCAACTTGTCTAATGGAAAGCTTATTTAGGAAAATGCTTATTTCGTTCTGTCTAGTATATCTTCAACCTCGATGATGATAGAATAACAACGATAAGCACCACGCATCACAGCCATCGTTAACTGAAACAAATGAGCTCTTGAGATATAATTAAATAAACAAGCTACAATGTCCTTTCAATTGGTACCTCTGATCCTCATCAATATGATAATGTTGACAAATGATCTAAATTTCCTTGTAGATGACAAGTATATTCATATTGAATATTAATTCATGTGCATCATCTCTTAAAAGTAGCCTTCATATTTACAATTCTTCTTCTTGTAAATTTTTGTCAATTTTTCATCATCAAACAGAATTTTCTGCATATTCCATTTATTGGTATGTTTTGCATGAGAACAATAATGAGGAACCTTCTTGGTTTTTCCCCTTATGTTGCAAGAAGGATTAATAATTTAGTTATCTGTATAAGATAATTATAACCGTAGTTTGTTACCTTTTCCTTGCATTGTATTTGAAATGATCATTAGAATCTCAAACATCTTTCTGTTTGCATATTTATGAATTTACTGTACCAGCTAACAACTAATATACTTCTCTGAATTGTTTAAACATGTCAGCGACTGATTACTGAGACTGTTTCATATTCGACCTTGATGGAATCCATTCTTTCTGAGGTTTGCCTGTGCTTGATAAACTGTGTCTTGTTTAATTGTCTTTTAATTTTGTCCATATGACAAGAAAGGGAATAATCAGAATACTGACTGTGAGCAGTACTCCAAAAGAAAAGCTAAGGATAGTTTGACAGAGGGATTACTATAATATTCCCTTTTCATTTAATTGAAGATAATGATATTTGTTATGAAGAAGAAACTGGAGCAGAAAAGTACAAGTCTAAAATATTAGTAGGCACCATGTGGATTTACATTTATTGAAGTGGTCATTTAATGCAACGATATTTTTGACTCTTCCAATCAATACTGAAGTATTAAATAAAATGAATGTATTTGTACAGAAGTAGTAAATCATTCTTGCCTTTTGAGTCAATTCAATTCAACTAAACTCTTTAGTACATGCATGTAACATTGGATTGCATTTGAACAGGAACTACTGAGCTGTAAATGCATTGTTAGAGTAGTAGCATCCTTACCTTGGCACGGTGAACATCTTCATTCTGTCAATAGATCCGTTCGTGCTCGATTAACACTTGAAGATCCAACAGCAAGACTTCATGCTTATATCTATGAAGGAGACTGGGTAACTCAATGCATGGCAGTTGAAAAGTTTTTTTTTTTTTAAACTTAGGAATCTCTTTTTAATGTTCGTATCTTGCTCTATGATAGGAACAATTTATTGGGCCTGCTACGGAGCTGATGATATAACTAGAAAGATGACTAAACTGTTGGGCATCAGAAACCCTCCCGCAGAAGAAAACGAGATGGTTTTGAGGAATCCTCCTTGGGTTAAGTGTTGTTTGAGGAAGTTTCATCGCGATGAAAATGATAATTTCGGGACCATGAGGTTTCAAATATTTGGAACTAGGCTAATAGGGGATGCTGTTAATGACCAAGCTCAAGGAGAAGGCGGCGTTCAAGAGGAAGCAACAGAGGGGGTGACCGCCGATAGGCCAATTATCATTGACTGACAATGATATAGTTAAAATTTGTGTTTTGATATTTTGTTGGTGTATATATACACGGAGGTTTAAGGGTTTGGAAGTTTTTGTGATGTAATTAAATACAGTTTAGAGAGACACTTGGAGTTGGAGGTGCATCTCTTGGTTTGTAAATAACCTTTGTGGTAAATTAGCTCGAGAAATGCACCACTTTGGAATCATTATTGTTGTATTAGACAGATTATCAGGAAGTAAATGACATTAAGATACTTGTTAGCTCTGTAGCTTTGTGCTATTTTCTTGCTGGAGATGAACAGATCAAATTGTGAATTATCAGATATTGATGAAACAATTATAGTAAATAGTTAATACCACTGATGTGGATGTAAAGAACAGTCAACATCACAACTTAAATAAATATTTCAATTTGAAAAGCAAACAGAACACAATGTGGGTCGAAGGCTTGAAAATACTGAACAGATTGACTTTGACTAGTTATTATAATTCTTAAATTAAGTGCCTCTTAACATTATATCAAAATTCGGTTATGATGACTAAAGTTTTATATTAACTCGACAAGAATAATTTCTTTGATTTCTAAATGTCTCGCATTGATGCGAATGAGTGGGAATGGAATGCAATTCCAACTTCTTATTCATGCTTACCAAACATGACATGTGTTTTTGATCTAAATGCATTCCCACTTCTCATCAATTCCCACTTAATGTGAGAATTGCTATTTCCAATGAGTTATCAAGGAATTGATATTCCCACTTAAGTGAGAATAAAAATAATAAACTAAATTCGATTATACCATTCTTAAAGATATTCCCACTTAATTCTAATCGCACCCAAACACGGAAACGAATGAAGATTCTATTCCCACATCAATTCCATTCCATTCCTACCTTCATTCCATTCTCATTTGACTCCATTCCCGTGTACCAAACGAGGCGTAACAAGAGGTTCAGAGAAAGATAGGGACACTTGTTAGTTGAAACGGGTAGTGGCTATAAACACAGAAACATTTACATGTGAACACATTGATTTCCAACCAACAAAACGCACAGAGGAAAGTTTCACGCGCAACGAAGTCCTCAAAAGTCATCTAAGTCTACTTCATTTTTGAAAGAGACTTTAGCTGTTCAAAGTTGAAACAGTCCAAATACAATCTTTTATATGTTACCTGCATTCAAATAGAGTTCCAAACACAAAATTGCTCTCTCTCCATCATCACTCATGAACAAACCTATTCTTCTCTTCTTCATCTTCCTCCTCCCTCTATTTCTATCTGTTTCAACTTCAGCATCACAGAGCACTCTCTCAAAGGGTCTCTCTCTCTGTCGAGGACAATTCAGACATTTTACTCTCCCCGAACAAATCCTTCACTTGTGGTTTCTACAAAGTTGGCGAAAATGCCTACGTCTTCTCTATCTGGTTCACTAATTCAATCAGCAAAACCGTCGCCTGGACTGCGAACCGAGATCACCCTGTGAACGGTCATGGATCAAGATTCACTTTTCAAAGCGATGGAAGCGTGATTCTAATGGATGTCGATGAAACAATTGTCTGGAGCACCAACACAAGCTCGACTCAGGCCGAGATTTTGCAACTCTTGGACTCGGGAATCTTGTTATTAAGGACACAAATGGTAATACTCTATGGCAAAGCTTTGATTCTCCTACTGATACTCTTCTCCCTACGCAGCCGATAACTAAAAATACGAAACTGATATCTGCAACGGCTAGAGGATCGGTTTCTTCAGGATATTATAGTTTTCTTTTCGACAATAACAATGTCCTGACGATGATATACAATGGACCCGAGATTTCTAGCATCTACTGGCCTAACCCTGATTATACTGTGTTTCAGAATGGTAGGACAAATTACAATAGCAGTAGATATGGAGTTCTTGATGAAAAGGGCAGTTTTAGCAAGTGATAGATTGGGTTTCAATTCTTCTGATTTTGGTTCTGGTATTTTGAGGAGATTAACTCTGGATTATGATGGTAATCTTAGACTCTATAGCTTGAACGAGTCTCATAAAAGTTGGTTAATTACATGGGAAGCTTTTCCTCAGTTATGCTTGGTACATGGATTATGTGGTAAGAATGGGATTTGCTCTTATATGCAGTCAAAAACAGTGTGTTCTTGTCCTCCAGGCTACAAAATGAGCAATCAAGCGGATTGGAGAGAAGGATGTGAGCCAATTTTAGTAGGAGTTGCGATACATCGAAGAAGTGGAAGTTTGTCGAACTCCCCAAACTGATTTTGGGGTTATGATCTCAATACAATCTCACCAGTATCATTGAAGAATTGCAAGAAGCTTTGCGAAAAGGATTGTTCCTGTACAGCTTTACAATATAAGATAGGAACTGGGCTTTGTTATACCAAGGGTGTACTCTTCAATGGGAGATCAGCTCCAGACCACCCAGGTAACATGTACATGAAAATTCCAAAAATTTAAACACGTCGAAGAGAGTATTTTTGGTATGCAACATCTTAGTTGCAATTCTAGTCAAGTAGAAAAGATAATGGACTCTTCAGAAATGTATGGGAGCCAACAGAATAGGACAAAATGGGCTTATTTCTATTGGTTTATAGGGCATTTGGCTTATTTGAGTTCTTGTTCATTGCCACTGGCTGGTGGTTTCTATTCGGACGGAACAAAAGTCTACATTGATCGAAGAGGGTATAGAATGATATCGAGCCAATTCAAGAAATTCACATATAAAGAGCTTAGGCGGGTAACGGGAAATTTCAAAGAGGAACTTGGAAGAGGAGGCTCAGGGGCTGTGTATAAAGGAGTCTTAGACGATAAGAGAGTTGTAGCAGTTAAAAGTTAGAAGATGCGATCAAAGGAGAAGAGGAGTTTTGGGCTGAAGTCAGTGTGATAGGAAAAATATACCACATGAATCTCGTCAGAATGTGGGGATTTTGTTCAGAAGGTTCACACAAGCTCTTAGTATATGAACATGTACGTAATGGATCACTAGACAAGCATCTCTTTAATAGGAATATGAACTGGAATAAGAGGTTCAAGATTGTAGCAGGAATAGCAAAAGCATTAGCGTATCTTCATCATGAGTGTCTTGAGTGGATTATACATTGTGATGTGAAGCCTGAAAACATACTCCTGGGCGATGATTTTGAACCGAAGATTGCTGATTTTGGATTAGCGAAACTTACAAAGAGAGATGGGGTTGGCTCTGATGTGTCGAACATCTGAGGAACAAGGGGTTACATGGCGCCAGAGTGGACTTCAAATCTTCCTATAACTGCGAAGGCTGATGTTTATAGCTTCGGCGTAGTAATGCTCGAGGTTGTGATGGGGAACAGGGTGTTTAATTGGATGGTAGATAATGAGATTGAAGGGGATTTGATGAGTTTAGTTAGATTCTTGAAGGTGAAATTGGAGAGTGGAGATGATTCTTGGGTCGCGGAGATTGTTGATAAGAGATTGAAAAGAGAGTTTAACTCTAGGCAAGCAATGTTAATGGTGAAAATAGCAGTCTCATGTTTGGAAGAGGAGAGGAGTAGAAGGCCAACTATGCACTATGTTGTTCAGATGCTACTGTCTTGTAATTGATAGATTTTATGCAGATTTTGTTATTTCAATTTAATTTAATAAGGATATCATGTATAATGTTTTCATTTTTCATGTAAAGAGAGTATATTAAATACTCTACATATAAAGGTGACGTGGAAGATGATGCTTGTTATTAGGACAAATTTTCAATTTAGACCTTTTTGACTTTTAATTTCAAAAACAACCTATTCCACATTTAATTGCAAAATTGACCTAGTTTCACCGGTAGTGGCTGGGTTAATTGCAAATAAATATTGAACTTAGGATTTCATTTCCGTGAAGTTTAGTGGTTTAAACTCACTTTTAATTAAACCCCAAAACTTCACGGAAATGAAATCCGTGAAGTTTAGAGACTTAATCACCCACGGATTTCAATTCAGCGATGCTTGTCCCCGTCGGACGCGAGCACGACTCGATCTTCTCCACCGAAACCGGCCACCTCCAACTCCTGTCATCGTCCTCTTCTCATTATTGTTCCCGCTTAATCCTCGTCGGGCACCTCCCCTCCCGACCCCACAAACAGCCCTACACTCGCCCTAACTTGGACCCCCAACAGATCCAACAATTCCGTGACAAGATCCTCCCTCTCCTCCTCGCCTCTCTCCAAGATCCTCTTTCCCTTCTTCCCTGCCGAATCCCACCATCCCTTCCTCTCCTACCATGATGACTGGCGTATTGTGCTGTGGACCACCTCGTGGGCCCCATTGTCGAGGATATCTTTGGTTGAGGGCGTCGAGTTTGATGGCAAGGAGATGGGAGGTCAGTGCCCAACCGTGTGAGGCAGTGCGTCTGCGTCTCGATACTACCAACTTGGGAATGTTTCGTGAAATCCGTGACAGTTATTAAGCCCCTAAACTTCACGGATTTCATTTCCGTGAAGTTTTGGGGATTTAATTAAAAGTGAGTTTAAACCACTAAACTTCACGGAAATGAAATCCGTGAAGTTTTCCACTTATTTGCAAAATTGACCCGGTTTACCGGTGGTTGAAGCAGTCGAACCCTACATAAATAATGGAATTGGTGGATTTTGAAATTAAAAGTCAAAAAGGTCTAAATTGAAAATTTGTCCTTGTTATTACTATTTGCCCTTATAATTGGGTTTTACATCAAAACCACTTAAACTTTTACGAAATTGATGGTTACCACCTAACTTTATTATTAATTTTTTGGCGAAAACCACCTAAAATTGCTTACATGCTTTCAATGTCACACCAATCTATATTTTCAAAGTCACATCAAAACCATCTATTTTCTCAGAGCTAATGTCTCATGTGTGGTTATGCTCGGTACATATTTCAAAATTTTGATGGTAATTGTGATTTTCTTAACATAGCGGTGGTTCATGTCAAAAGTTTATAAAGGTAGGTGGTACACATATCAAGTTCTGTTTTGTAAAGGTGGTAACCATCAATTTGGCCAAAAGTTTAGGTGGTTTTGATGTTAAAACCCCTTATAATTTGAGCATGGTGTCCAGTTTCCTCCGATACAAGTAGTATGTGCATGCACTGCGATCAGGTTAGTTTAGATTATATTTGCATTAATTCATCACTGTCTATGGCTGTCTATTAGAGTTGAGCATAAATCGCTGTAAACCGATTAAACCGATCGAATCGGCCAAATTTCGACAGTTTGGTTCGGTTTTAGAAAAATATCGGTTCGGTTTTGAATATTTAAAACCGATATGACCGAACCGCTTTTTGCTCACCCCTACACGCGTCTTTAACATTTGAGAAAGTATTCACCGTAAACGGTCCATGACATTTAATGCACACTAAATAAATGTCAACCATTAGATAAGTACACGAATTTTAAAGTTTAATGATCCAAGGATTGAGATTTTTTTTGCACATTTAATGTCATGGACCGGAGACAATTTGATACTTTCTGCTCTCATTTTCGTTTCCTTAAAAAAGACGTTATGGGCCTTGAGTATGGCCTGGTAATACAATTAATAGTTTCTTCCTAGACTTTGATCTCAGCCCATTTGGCCCAATTTGTTGAAATTTACCTTTTTTTTTTGGAGAAATAAATTTCCCTAATGCCTGTGAAGAATATTCAGGTTTAGGTTCAAACAAAAGATTAAATATTTCTATGTCCAAAATTCGTGAAATTATTTCAGGGGCTGTTTGGTTAGGCAAAAAATCGCAGAAAACACCCCATGGGAAAACTGACATTGGCTTTTTTCTTTGTTTCCCGTCATAATCAAGTGTTTGGTTTGCAAAACAAAACACGTAAAATGAAGGAAAGTGGAGCCGCCAAGTCAACATTTTCCCCAAAATTTTTCGCCCTCAAATGCCCGATTACGAGAGAAAATTTCATTTTCTCCTCCCGTACTCCCATCTAGGGCTCGGTCCAAGGAAAAAGGGAAAGATCTGGTCATCTCCGCCTCCGCCGCCTTTCCTCGTGCCTTCGGCTCCTCGGGCTTCGCTCCGCCTCCTGCTCCTTCGGCCCGGCTCCGCCTCAGAGCTTGGCCGTGAGTTGTGGGAATAGATTCTCGCCTCGAGTCCTTCGCCTCAGACAAAGCCGAGCATCCTGTGTTTGTATACTTAATTACCCACTGATGACTATAATTTTGATGGGTTTCTTGTTTCTTTCAATTTTATCAAACATTCATACTGGTTCAAGTGAAGTCTAAGGTGATGATTCAAAAGCCAAACAAGACAAGTTAGGAAGTCTAAGTGTTGATTCAAAAGCTAAACACATTGTGTTAGGTTATAGTTTTGAAAGGCAAAAGAATGACTATGACTTGGCTCCTCGTTCACACATTGTTGGAAATTTGGAATTGGCTTCTATCTAAGTTGTGAGAAATGTAGAATAACAAAGGAGAATTTTTTAAACCGACCCTTTTCAAAGTTTATCGGCAAAAGCGACCCATTAAAAATCGTGAGAATCGGCCGATTCGCGGTCGATTTTCTTGATTTTGTTTTTAGATGGTCGTTTTGCCTATTTTTCTCAAAGCGGTCGGTTTAAAAATTTCTCCAATAACAAATAATGAACCCACAATTTGTAAAGAATAGATCTTACAATAAATTTTGGGCTTGGGAATTGATTAATCTTACTTGCTATTTTATATTCATCTTCATCTTTGTCATGTATCTTACTTAATTTGAACCAAACTATGGAAAGTGATGGAAAATAATTATGCTCCATTTTTCTTTGAAACAAACACAAAAATACTCTTCCAAGAAAGTGACTAAACAAAGAAAATAAGGTCCTATTTAGTTAGCGTTTTTAACGTGAAAATCATCAGAATAAAAACGCCAACCAAACGGACCCTAAAGAAAAATGGGCTATGTAAAGTGACGGAAAGTAACCACAAACACATTACTTTAAGGGGCTGTTTGGTTAGGCAAAAATCGCAGAAAACACCCCATGGGAAAACCGACATTGGCTTTTTCTTTGTTTCGTCATAATCAAGTGTTTGGTTTGCAAAACAAAACACGTAAAATGAAGGAAAGTGGAGCCGCCAAGTCAAGATTTTCCCCAAAATTTTTCGCCCTCAAATGCCCGACATTTAGAGAAAATTTCATTTTCTCCTCCGTACTCCCATCTAGGGCTCGGTCCAAGGAAAAGGGAAAGATCTGGTCATCTCCGCCTCGCCGCCTTTCCTCGTGCCTTCGGCTCCTCGGGCTTCGCTCCGCCTCCTGCTCCTTCCGGCAGCTCCGCCTCCGACTTGGCCGTGAGTTGTGGGAATAGATTCTCGCCCGAAGTCCTTCCGCCCGACAAAGCCGAGCATCCTGTGTTTGTATACTTAATTACCCACTGATGACTATAATTTTGATGGGTTTCTTGTTTCTTTCAATTTTATCAAACATTCATACTGGTTCAAGTGAAGTCTAAGGTGATGATTCAAAAGCCAAACAAGACAAGTTAGGAAGTCTAAGTGTTGATTCAAAAGCTAAACACATTGTGTTAGGTTATAGTTTTGAAAGGCAAAAGAATGACTATGACTTGGCTCCTCGTTCACACATTGTTGGAAATTTGGAATTGGCTTCTATCTAAGTTGTGAGAAATGTAGAATAACAAAGGAGAAATTTTTTAAACCGACCCTTTTCAAAAGTTTATCAGCAAAAACGACCCATTAAAAAAATCAGCAGAATCGACCGTTGCGGTCGATTTTGCTGATTTTGTTTTTAGATGGTCGTTTTTGCCTATTTTTTTCTCAAAACGGTCGGTTTAAAAAATTTCTCCAATAACAAATAATGAACCCACGAATTTGTAAAGAATAGATCTTACAATAAATTTTGGGCTTGGGAATTGATTAATCTTACTTGCTATTTTATATTCATCTTCATCTTTGTCATGTATCTTACTTAATTTGAACCAAACTATGGAAAGTGATGGAAAATAATTATGCTCCATTTTTCTTTGAAACAAACACAAAAATACTCTTCCAAGAAAGTGACGTAAACAGCAAAAAATAAGGTCCTATTTAGTTAGCGTTTTTTAACGTGAAAATCATCAGAATAAAAACGCCAACCAAACGGACCCTAAAGAAAAATGGGCTATGTAAAGTGACGGAAAGTAACCACAAACACATTACTTTAAGGGGCTGTTTGGTTGGTCCAAAACTGCAGAAAACCCTCCTAGAAAACCGACAGCGAAAATTTTGCATTTTACTCCACAATCAGCTGTTTGGTTGGCAAAAAGTACAAAGGAAAGTGAGAGAAAGTAAAGGCGCCACGTAGGATTTTCCAGCCGAAAATTTTCCGCTCTTTTCAGGCCGATTACGGGAGAAAACATTCGCTTTTCTCTGCCCTTACACAAAAAACTGACCCCCAGAGCTGCCGCCATCTCGTTCTGGTCACCCCTCTCTCTCTATCGTTCTTCTTCCCTCCTCCCGATCTCCTCCGCTGGTCCGCTGGTCCGCCGCCTCCTCCGCTGGTCCGCTGGTCCGCTGGTCCGCCGCCTCCTCCGCTGGTCCGCCGCCTCCTCCGCTGGTCCGCTGGTCCGCCGCCTCCTCCGCTGGTCCGCCGCCTCCTCCGCTGGTCCGCTGGTCCGCCGCCTCCTCCGCTGGTCCGCCGCCTCCTCCGCTGGTCCGCCGCCTCCTCCGCTGGTCCGCCGCCTCCTCCGCTGGTCCGCTGGTCCGCCGCCTCCTCCGCTGGTCCGCCGCCTCCTCCGCTGGTCCGCTGGTCCGCCGCCTCCTCCGCTGGTCCGCTGGTCCGCCGCCTCCTCCGCCGCCCCTCCTTCATCTCCTCCTACCCTAACCCTAGCCAACCCCTCTTCCTCTTCTCCCACGAGCTCACCCCCGCCGCCTACGACCCTCTCCTCGACCGCTGCCCTCCCCCCTCCACCCTCCCCATTGACTCCTTTCTAAACCCTCCGACGATCAATTCTCCGTCTCTAGCCCCTTCTCCTCCTCCCCTCCCATTCCGATCCCCGCCATCGCCTCGGGATTCTACCATCTACCCTCCCGCGGTGCAAAGGCCAGCGACGCCCTATTTATCTTCCAATCAAGGATTCAACTGTTATTTAGAGGTAATTTGTTTAATTTTTATTTTTTTAGGTTAGTAGATCTTTGATAAATTGATTAATTTAGGGTTTTGGTGTTGGGATTTTAATTGTTGGATTTTATTGTTGTTAAAAATTAAAATTCCCAACCCATGAATTTCACCAAATTTACTATATTTTTTGCTGAGTAGATGAGCTTATGGGAGTTTGTTTTAAGTACAAAAATTAGTAATTTTCTTGTATATAATGTGAAGAATAGCTTGCATGTTAATCATTTTTGGGTGTGGAATTTGAACTTCTTGATTGTTGATTGATAAAATATTAAGGCTAGCCATCCTAAAACCCTCACTCTTTCTCATCTATTGATTTTATTGTTATGCTAGTTGTTATACTAGCTATCAACATTGCAATGCTTGGACTGTAATCGGAATGTGATTGTCCTTCAATAAGGTTGCTCGATATACAACAGAATTGTCATCTTCTTCAATAATTGAAGGGCTCAAAGATTTTACACGACCCAAAGGCTGTGTTCTTGTTGTTGTTGTTGTTGTTGTTGTTGTTGTTGTTTAAGTGTTGAGGAGATTTGTTGACTCTTGATTTTGGAAATATACCAATAATATGAAGGTTACTCTCTCAGATGCGATGACATCTGAGCTTCTCTTTAATATCTACCAATTATGTTAATTGAGCAACAAAATTTGAGTTAATTCTTGAAACTACATCTAAGCGACTGAATTTTTCTAAACTTACATAAACATTTATTCATTAATTTTTGGGTATAAATATACATGCTCCTAACTGATCCAAGATTGTGATTCTTTATTAATAATTATAATGGTAAACTTGATTTTATTATCGCCTCGTTGAAGTCCAAGCTTTCATTTGTTTGGCGAGTCTAATAGGTATAGGAATACTATTATTTGTTGGTATAATTATAATGGTAGAACTTGT
This sequence comes from Asparagus setaceus, assembly GCA_012295165.1. Classification (NCBI taxonomy): domain Eukaryota; kingdom Viridiplantae; phylum Streptophyta; class Magnoliopsida; order Asparagales; family Asparagaceae; genus Asparagus; species Asparagus setaceus. The sequence goes on along the minus strand of CM022704.1, from coordinate 712,081 downwards.
AATAATATTATGAAACAAATTTAATTGTTTGAAATGTTTAAGTAATGTTTTGTAAGCACTTAAAATTAATTTGCATATCGATTAATTCCTCGACTTGAACACGATGCATTTCTTAGTTGGTAAACTGTGTGGTTGTTTACGATGCAATGGTTATCGTATCTTGATAATTGCATGATTTCGTTTGTTTTAATAAATGTTAATACCTACATTAATATGATGCTAGTATTATAGATGGATGGTGACCTTGATGAAGAGACCGTAATTAACATGTACTCGGGTGCCGGACTCTCTGTTTTGGTCATGATTATGATATTTATGAAGAAAATGGAAAGTAGACGTAGGTCCATTCGCCATGGTCCTAGTGAGGCAATATAAAATTAGAAAAGATCATATGGACCGGATATATAATGGATTCAGTGAAAGTTGTGTCAACTATGTTAGAATGCGCAGCGGTGCTTTTATGAAGCTTGAAGAAATTATGAGGAGTAGTGATTTGTTACAAGACTCGAGACACGTTACAGTGGAGGAGCAGCTTGCTATGACTTTGAATATATTGGGGCATAAAACTAAAAACGAATTGTTATGTCACCTCGTCTTTTCATTTGCTTGTTACGTGGTTGTATCGGATGATTTGGGAACGGTGCTTTTATTTGTCTTGTTTTCTGGTTATTTGCCTTTTGATGATTCTAATCTCATGAGATTGTATGAAAAAGGTAATTAATATTTTACTTTAAGAAATAGATGTTCTTTACATTCATATATTTGTTTATTGACATCCTTTCTATTTGCAGATTTCAAATGCTGAATTTTCATGCCCTTCTTGGTTTTTTCCTGGAGCGACGAGATTGATACAAAGAATTTTAGATCCTAACCCTATGACGGTTAGTATTTATTTCATAAACTTTTCATGATAACTTATTCATAGAGTTTGAGTTATAGGTGAAAATTTAAAAAGAAAATAATTTAGATATGAAGTTATCAATTTTGAAATTACAAGATGTTTCTAAATACAAAGCCAAAGGCCAGTGAAATTGGTAACAACTACTATCTAGAAAATTACGTAATGCATCCTATCAAAATGCGATACCTTAGTCACGGTGTTTGGTCATGCATCGATATTGTTTTGAAAGTACTCATAGAGGCATAGGTGTTACAAATTGATATTGTTTTGTTCCGCATCGACATCATTACTAGTTGTAACATTGTATCCCTTCTAGCTGAAAATTAAACAAGTTTATTTTCATTCTTTTGCTAATGTTATTTTATTATTTTTGAAGTTTCAAATTAGTCCCAAGCTCAATAGCTGGAATTGTATATGGATTCGATGGATACGTTGAATTCATATATTTCATGTAGTTTATATTCTTCAATTGATTTGAGTACTTTATTTCTGTTTTGCCAATTACCTTTGATGATTTGAACTATGTGATTGCCAAGTGAATCTTGGGCCTTCATCATACCCCTCACAGATTAGCTCCCCCTTCTCATCTATGTAGCAAACTATCTCCTGTTCTTCAATCACAAAAACCTGTAAAAAAAGGCTTTAATTGGGTATAAATGGGTTTACCAATTGCATTAAAAAGGTTTTAAATTAAGTCTCATTTCTAAGATCATAGGAACAATTTTTCTAATATTGTGCTTTCTTTCTTACTGCAATTCTGCATCGGCACCATAAAAGATGATTTCTTGGGTGTGACTAGTGATCCAGGGGCAGCAGCTTGAGGAGCCACTTTTCTGAAGAAAGAACAAAATTCTTTCTGAAACGCTTATGTATCAAGTATCCGAAGGGATTTTTTGTTTATGTGATGAGAGCTCATATGTCGTTGAGTGCTTATGTAATTTTGGATAGCATATTAGCTACATTGATATATATTATTCCAATATTGCAAATGAGTTATTCCTGGGTCCGTTGAAAGTTGGGCTTGCAATGTTATGCCATTTCACACAAGAATATTAATGATTATGTAGCTGCATTTTCTACGGGACTAGTAGTCCCGTTTACTAGGCGTGCACGAAAACATGCACGCAATTTGCTGGGACTACTAGTCCCGTGAAAAATGCAGCTGCAATTTTCACGGGACTAGTAGTCCCGTGAAATCTATAAAGTGGTGATTTTTTACATATTGGCCCCTCAACTTCACAAGCATATATACTAGTCAATCATTATCAAATTATTTGCACTTATTTTCTTTAATATTGTTCAAATTTTGAAAATTACTTCAACAAACTTATTATTAGTCTATCAAATCTTTAGAGGTTTGGAATTACCCTCCTAAATGTCCATACTTGGTTGAATTTATTCACTAAAATCTCTATTGCAAATTACCCCTTAAATTTATAAATAGACCCCCAAATTTATAAATAGGCCCCACATCTTTAAAAATTTCAATTTCCTCCTCCAATGTTCATATTTTGAATTTAGTCTCTCAAATGGTTTTATAAAACTTACATTAGTCTCTAATAATTATAGATTTGGAGTTACTCGATTAAATGTTCATATTTATTCCCTCAAATCTTTGTGAATTTTACAAATTACTACCTTATATTTATAATTAGTCCCTCAATTTGATAAACATTTTTAAATTCCTACCTCAAGTGGTATGATTTGAATTTTTAAACCCTCAAAAGTTCAGATTCTCACCCCACTTATGTTTCACAAATATTTTGTCCTATTTGAGTGGTAAGCACACCATGGTGACCACACCCCACTTTCCTTTATTTTTAGGTTGAACCAAACACAAGAAAATGGGGAATCAGTCACACATTAAATATTTTCTTGTCTTTTAATTTGAACCAAACTAGGAAAGTGATGGAAAACCCACTTTTTCCCATTTTCTTTATGAAACAAACACAAAAACACTCTCCCAAGAAAGTGGCGGAACACAAAAAGTGAAGAAAAGTGGGTTTTGAAAAGTGGAGGAAAGTAACCAAACAGACCCTAAAAACAGTGAAGTTCAAAAGTCACATCAAGGTCTCTTCGGTCTCTTCATATTCCCGTTCACTGTTCTTCTCTCCACTTCTCTCAACTCAGAGGAGAGCAAGAACCAAACTTTGCAAAAAAAAATCGCCCAAAATTTGAAAAATGTCACGAAGACTGATGAACCAATATACTCCAATTTCGCGGCTGGGAGATAACCCAAGCACAAGAACTAATATGATTGCGATGATAGCAGAGGTCGGGGTTCCGAGAATGAGCGCCGGCACTGGTATATTCTTGGAATCTCTTCTTACGATTTTTGAGTTCTCGGCTTTTGGGTTGTGTCAAAATCTTATCTTTTACGTGACCCTAGTTCTTGAGTTCATTAGGAGTAGAATTTTGGCCTAAATAACTTAAATTTGAGCATTGGGGTTGATATATTGAGTTTTAGTTTATTTTGGACATAAAGTTTTGTTTTTATTTGTTGGTCTTTGTTCTATTATGGTTTTTAAAAAAGTTTTGATCTATATGATTTGTTCGTGAGGAGAAGTGATTTTAGTTAGTTGGGAGAAAATTCTTCATGTCTTCAATTAACAGTTGTTAATTACTTTGATCCTAAATGTTTTGTCACCTTGCATGTTGATTACTTGATCCTATTTTTCTTTTTAATAAATTTATATTTGCTATGTCAAAAGTTAAAATCTTTTTGTTTCTTAAACTGAGCCTGGTTCTTTTGGTCGATCAGACTTTGTTTGCATGTAGTTAGTCGACCCGTTGCGTATAAGAAACTGAGTAATCCAAATAATGTTCAATTTTTCAATCGTATTATTCATTCTATGATTAGTGTTTACTTGGATAGTTATTCCTTTGATGATCATATTTCTATTAACTTGACAATTGGATACTCCTCCACAGATTATTACATCATCTTGAGGCTTATCGACCATTCTTGTCAATTTCTAGTGTCCGTCAATATTTTTGCTCGGCCGTGGCAGATTTACCACGATTAGGTCTGTGGGAGACATAATTTGTCTTCATAACGGAAGGTAGCTTCCAAATCCAACCTCATAATCTAGACTTTCCTTCATGTAGTAACATCTCACTTGTTATTACCTGAAGATAGATCACCTCATAACAAAGATGAACAGAGTGCTATACTTGAAGATACAATCAGAAAAAGTATAACCAAGAAAGAACAACGACAGGAGATGTACCATTTATTCCGCATGGTTATTAATCATAACAGTCTAATTTTTATGTAGAAACTCACCCCACTTTCTCTCAGAACACATATCAAAACTCTTTTCTGCATTCATGCACTATTATTAGCATTCTTGTTGTCATTTTCTTAAAGGATACATATGTATCTTAATTTGATGATTTACCATCATTTTAAGCTACATGGAATTGTTGATTGAGCATGATTTTCTTTTACCTCTGTTTTTAGAACCATAATTTTAATACATTTTCTAATTTTAAAATTTTGGGAGCCTTCCTTTTAGGTGGAGATTCATAATGGACATCCTTATTGTTCTTGCAAGCATCGCCTCCTCATATGTTGTTTGACCGAGAAGGAAATACAAATGTTATTTCTTACGAAACCTCTGAAAATTTTCAAGCTACTGATAATATGAGTCAAGCTTTACATCTACTTCGTACATTGTCACTCGAAAGTTACCAACTAAATGCAAATCGCCAACACAATGCAGGCACACAACTCAAAATCTGATCAGTTTAATTATTTTCTCTTTAATTCTATTTCTGAATCTTATTTTGATTAGTATTCTTTGTTGATTTAGTTGTTAGCTTATTACTTTTAAAGGAGCTCGAAGATGGAAAAGTTTGTGATATCCTCTGCAAGGTGAGCATATTCTTCCTAAATGTGTTAATATTGTTCCACATTGCATATTCTTCATATTGTGTTAATATTGTTTTTTAACGCAAGTCATAAGCTCAAACTAAAGGAATTTATTTCTTGAATGTGGCAAAGGTTTTCCATGTTTGCAGAATTGCTGGTGGTGATGGGTTAATACTTTATCTATGGACGGAACCGACATCCCTCCTATAACTTTTAAATCAAAGTAAGTACTATTCTAGTTTCTCTTTTCACTTGAAATTTGCACCTTTGTTTATTTTCTGAACATTTGATTACAAGACTTATTTAATATGCTTTATTAATAATTAGCGTGACAATTGTAAAACATTAAACTTGATATTATTAGCATGTGTTATTCCGGGTGGGATTGTGGTGTAATTAAATATGCCCACCTTATTTGTTCATTTCAGCAAATGCTTGCTTCTCTTTAATAAAGATCAAATGGGTGAACTAAAACTTTCATAACTTGTAGGAAGCTAATCTAATGGAGTATGCAAGTAGTTTAAGTACTGAACATGAAAAATATATTTTCTGACATGCAACAAGTGGATAATTCATTAAATTTGCAAATTATTATTTTTTCCTTCAAGCAATATCAACCAGTATTTGGTCTATCTACTATATTTTCATCATTATTTAGACCACAAAACTTTGGGATACAGGCATTGTTTTTGTTTTTACTATGTTCTTGTCATCTTTTCTTATTCTTCATTTTAATTTTCATCTCGTCTCCCATTCTTTTCTCAATCGTCTTCTTTTTCTCTTCTTTGTTTTCTATGTACAGAGGAAGGCAACAATCTATTATCTCCTATTATTTTGTCCATATCTCTTTAACCTTGTTTATTATTTATTGACGCTTCGCTTTTTAAAACAGCTTAAATACCGAAAGGATAACTCGCCCCGTTACATCCTGAGCCATTGCTTCGTCAAGAGAAATTTTAAGTTCATTTCCACGTATTGGCACCATGTTCAGAGTAACTGCACCGTGTCAGTTTGAACATATATTAAAGTTACCAGGCAAACCATGGGTAAAATTTTGTAACGTCACTTGTGAATTACGGTCAGAGATTTTGATAGGTGACATGGATCCCAGAAAAAGTAAAGTGTTTATTTTTTCTGAGGAAAATGAAAATGTTCAGCATCGGGAAAGGTAATTTCTCTTCATTTAGTAGGTAATAGTGAGCATTAATTTTGGACGTGAATTAGTTCTCCAACTCTGTATGTTGTCTACGAGGATGTATAAGGAACGGACGGCTTCAAGCTCAGGACGAGTGCCTTTGACTTGCTCACTTCAGACTCCTCAAATTACTGGTTTATCTTCTACATGATTTTTCTTTTCTTTAGCTATTACCTTCTTGCACTTATGTTGGCAAATGTGGCACATCCATTTCTATGTTTTGCAGACATTATTTTTACCTTCAGTTATCGATTTTTGAGTAATGAAGAGATAATGTCTTGGGAGAATCATGGCTAAGACAAGTAATACCTAACATTTCTCAATGAAAATTGTTAGGTCTTCTAATTTTATTATGTCTTCACTATGTTGCTGAGATATTACAATCCTCTTGGGACTTCTTAAACAGAGGCCCAATAGAAGGAAAGTTCTTCTATTTTGGATAATAACAAGTAAATAGAGCTGATATATCTAACTAGAAAAACTACAAATATTGAGTAATCAGTTAAAACTGATCTTTTTATCCAATTATATTGATTTCTCTTGTGAGTCTGCGGATCTTCTCTGCATGTGTTTGTTCTTTATTATGCACGCAGTGCATTAAAGATATACTAGTGCTCAAACGAGATGGTTGTGTTCTTTACTAAAAGCAAGGTGCAAAAGAGTTTTTCATTGAGGTTCTACTTGGTGAACTTATATAACCTATAGATTATATCGATATCTGTCCTACAATGTGAAACTTCCATCCCAAGAGAAAATTTACTATATTTTTCATTTTCTATATTTTTCAGCTTTGCATCATTCAGTCCAGATCTCCGAGGTCTTGCATCTGATATTTTTTACCTTTTATTAGAGGTGGGATTGATAAGAAGACCTTACTTAGAAACATACTTATTTAGTATCTACTAGTATATCTTCAACCTCGATGGTGATAGGGATATAGGATAACAACCGTAAGCATGATGACTACAACCTTCTTTAACTGAAATAAATGTGGTCTCATGCCATACTTAAAGATAACAAGCGACACTGGCCTTTCAGTTTGCACCTTTTAGATGACATTTATATCCGTATGAATATTAATTCATGTGCAATATCTCTTAAAGGTGATCTGCATGTTTATGACCTTTGTATTTTTCACATTCCATTTATTGCTAATGATCAAACAGAACTTTCTGCATATTCCATTTATTGTCGTGTTTTTCTATGAGAACATTAACCAGGTTTTTTCCCCTTATGTTGCAAGGAAGTTTTAATAAGTCAGTTGACTGTATAAAATAATTATAACTATAGCATGTTTCAATTTTCCTTGCATTGTATTTGGAATGATCATTAGAATCTCAGATGTCTTTGTGTTTGCAGATTTATGAATTTACAATACCAATAAACCACTAATTTACTTTTATGGATTGTTTAAACATTTCAGTGACCGACTACGACTACGAGACTGTTTCCTTTGCGACCTTGATGGAAACCATTCATCACGATAAGGTTTGGTAATCTAGGGCTTGACAAACTTTTTTCTTGTTTAATTTTGTTTCAAAATTTTTGCATATTGACAAGAAAGGGAATAACTGATTACCAAAATTAATAATTATTCTAAAAAATACTAAAGATAGTTTTGACAGAAGGATTAATATAATTGTCTTTTCTTAATCCAGGGAGTTTAGAAACATGGATTTGAAGTAATACTCATTGTTCTCTTTGCCCTTTAAATGCAACGAATGTATTTGTGCAGAAGTAGTAAATTAATTCTTGCCTATTCAATTCAACTAAAATTTACCCTGAACTGATTCTCTAATTGCTATGGTCTGTTAACAATTGCCAAGTTCATTCCATTTGATGCATGAATAACTCTTATTTTAACAATGGATTACATTTACACAGCCAGTAAAGAGGTGAAATGTATGGTTAGAGTTGTAGCCGCTATACCTTGGCATGGTCAGGATCTTCAATCTGTCGCTGGAGTGTGTCGTGTTCGACTTACCATCGAAGATCCGACAGCTCGAATCCATGCTTATATTGCGAACAAGATTGGGTAACTCTCATGCATTGCACGAAAAGATTTTAAGAAAAACTCTTTGGAACTATCTTTTTAATGTTTATTTTGCTCAATGATAGGTAAAGTTTTTCGGGCTTAATGTGGAAGTTGATGCCCTAAACAGAAAGATGATGAAAATCCTAGGCATGAAAAATATTCCCACTGAAGGAAACGAGGAAGTTTCTAGAAACCCGCCATGGATAAAGTGCATTTTGAGGAAGTATTATGCTGATAAAAATGATAAGTTGGGAACAATGAGGTTTCAGATATATGCCACAAGGCTGGTAGAGGATGCTCAAGGAGAAAGTGCTGCTCAAGAGGCTATAATTGGGACGGAAGTAATAGAGGGAACCGTTGATATGCCAATTATGATTGATGAATGATGATTGATTGAAGATGGTTATGTGTTGCTATTTTGAAGATGTGTGGGTTTTAGTTGGTGTATAGGGAGGTCTAAGAGTCGCTACTGGAGGATTGGGAGGAAACAACAGTTTTGAATGTTATGTGAACTTGTGGGTAATGTCGCGTGCATGCATAGTTTATGTAAATTTTGTATCTAGTAATCTCTGGGTGTTATGGAAGATACTAAATATTTTGTATTTTGACATGCGAATCCCTTGTCTCAAAGTTAATTCTTTGAATCAAACTTAAGGTGATAAGGGAGGAATGTATGGCTTCATTTAGTGAATATGTTTTTAGGTTGAATTTGATCAATGCAGGCAGATTTCTGTTATCAAACCCTTGAGGTGTCAAATATAAGAGAAACGAGGGGTTTATGTGGTGCCAGAATGGACTTCAAATCTTTCCTATAATTGCAAGGCTGATGTTTATAGCTGGTGTGATGATATGGAACATGGTTTTGGTTGAACCTTTATTATTATTATTATTATTATTATTATTGCAAGTTTAATTTTGTTTTTAAAAGAAATCACTATTTTCCCTTTGTCATTTGAACATTTTGTCCAATTTTCCTCCAGCATTTGCATCATCCACACTATTGCTTTACTGGTAAGTATAGAATGATATAGATTGCAGCTTATAAGATTTAATTAGCAAATTGAGTCTTATTTAAAATAAGACAAGTTTGAGATGAGATTTGATTTGATTTAGCATTGATTTCAGAAAAGGTTCTGGGCCTTTGTGTTCAGCCTTTGGCCTAATATGAGGATCTTCCCTTTACAGGAAAGTAAGGCAAAACTTAAAGAACAATTGCATGATAAGGCGCTGATGGTTGAGAGACTTGAAAGTGACAGGAACTCTTATAGAGGTACCCATTTGTTGTGTACAATTTTTATACTACTGCTTGCATGGTTAATTTGAAGAAAACTCCAGTGTGTCGTCTTCTTATCAAGAGACACTGGGGATCACAGTGCAGTGGGAGAACTAGGTATGATATAAAGCCTGTAAATGGTGACAATCACATGCAAACCTTACCGTTGTGCCTCTTTATTAGTCTGAATATTGTTTCCAGGCAATTGTTGCTGCCATATTTTCATGTATATAAGCACTGCTTGAAACAGAATGAAGAGCTTCGTGGCTTGCTCGACAAATTGAGATCTCAACAAGTGAATTCACTGTGATCAAGCTAGCAATGCACAACTATGCACAGAAGCTGACCAAAATGTTGACAATGTCTCTGGTTCTCAAGAAGTTGTAGCTGAAATCCTCATGCCTAAGGTTGGTTCTTAGTTATAAGGTGGAAAGACTGGCTATTCTGTGAACAGTTTGTTGATTTTATAATAACTGACCCCATGCTTATGTAATTAACGAAACAATATAGCGGATAGCATGGCAACATCACACAAGCATTTCATAATTAAGGGTTAATTTGGATATGATTGTCCTGAAAAACTGATATAGAATGATTAATTGTAAAATATGAAAAAATTCTAAACAACATCAGCTATGGACAAAAACTTACCTTAAAGTAACATAATTAGAAAAACAGAGCAAGATGGGAAGAGGTTTGACAAAATTGTATTCTTCTATTTGATATTACACAAACTGCTATATGTTTGTGAAATTTCTAGACATGAAATGAAGCTGCTAAGATTGTTTCAGACTGATGTTCAGTATGCCAAACTGACATGCTTGCATTTTGTATTGATGCTGAGGATGCGATGCAATATGCATTGTATTTGTATGCCATATAAAATAACACGTGATGTTAATTTTACTTCTTCGGGACCCCTGAGATCACAATTATCTAAATTATTTTAGCGGACGAGGAAGCCTCTTCCTTTCAAATTCTCAATTTTATTGGTTTATATGCTGTAGGATCAGCTTGCCAAGGTGCAGACCACGAGCTGAGACAGCAGATATCATGAAGCTTTCCGCTGAGCATAAACAAGCTACATACTCACTCATACAACAATCTCACACGCCTGTAAGTATTTGTTCTCAAATTTCCTCCCTTCTCTTTTCTTCTTTCTGATTGTTCCTGTTAAAAGTAAAATTGATGTCTTTCTTCTTTTGTGCTGTTACAGGCCAATACTTCATAATATTGAGAACAACCTTATGAAAATGATGCAAGAAAGTTACGTCACAGTTCTGTGAATAATATTTTCAAGCAGCAGAGATCTATGTGCATTAGCAAAGAGGAGAGAAATTTATAGTCCACTTAACCGTTCTGAATCTGTGATACTGTGAAAACTAGTCATGCTCGACTCCAACTGCATTTACATGTATGAAGCCAAGGCATAATGTAAAAGTTGTAAAAGAAATGTGTTCTCATATCAACCTCTTTATCTGTGCTACGCGAGATATTACCTTCTGTGAATATGCTCATGAATTCGTTGTATCTTTTCTATCGACAAAATTTGTCATTGTTTGTTGTTGTAACGTTTTCTTCTAGATGTTATATCATGCAATATTTGACATACTTATAGTATTCAGGTATATTCAATTTGGATATAGGTATTCAACCCACCAACCTGCAAACTCTCAACTTCTCTAGCTCGTCTTCGAGCTCTATTTCACATTTGCTTGCTTTTTTGAAGATATGTTGGTTTTATTATTTTTTGAAGATATGTGAACTTTTGGGTATTTGCCACGTGCATATAGTTTATGTAGATTTTGTATCTAGGAATCTTATGGGTTTTATGCAAATCCCAAATTTAATCCTTTGAATCAAACTCTAGGAGACAAGGGAGGAATGTATCGCTTCATTTTACTTAATATGTTTTAGGTTGAATTTGATCGATGCATTCAGTTTCTGTTACAAATTCTTGGGGTGTCAAATATAAACGAGGGGTATAAATAAGGCCATAATGAACTTCAAATCCTTTTATAATTATAAAGACTGATGTTTATGTGGTGATAGGGAACAATGTTTTAATTGAACTCTTTTTGGCAAGTTTAATTTTATTTTTAAAAGAAAATCACAAATTTCCTTATCATATTTGAACGTTTTGTCCAATTTTCCGCCAGCATTTGTATCATCCTCATTATTGCTTTACAGATTAGCATAGAATGGTACAGATTTCACCTTATAAGATTTAATTAGCAAATTTCAGCCATTCAGCCCAATATGAGAATCTTCTCTTTTCCACGAGGAGATAGTCTTTTGAGCTTTGACCCCTATGATTTGTTAATTTCAAAGATTTGAGAGACTAACTTGAACTTGTTGAAGAAGAGGGACTAATATCTAAATAACCCTAAAAGAATGAGTAAGGACTAATGAGTGTGCACATCAATAGTCTTTCATCAGTCTCCTTCTGTTCCCGCCTCTACTCATCTCTGTCAGCTCCTCTCAACACAGGAAAACAAGAACCAAAACTTTGCCCCCAAAAAAAACCCTAATTTTGAGAAAATGTCACAGCGTCTGAGCCCATACACTCCAATTTCGGAGATCAAGAAGATGAAGGAAGGCTCTAGAATTGCAATTAATTTGTTTGCGAAGATAGCCGAGGCTGGGATTCCGAGAATGACCAAGGGCATAGGCACTGGTACCTTCTCTTCTTACTTTGAAACCCTAATTTATGATTTTTTATTTATTTTTTGTGAGTTTGGGGCCTTTTGGTTGCCCCAAAATTTGATCTTTTAAGCTAACCCTAGCTCTCGAGTACATCTAGCTGTAGAATTTTGGTCTAAACAACACAAATTTGAGCACTGGGGCTGAAAAATTGGGTTTTTAGTTGAGTTTAGAAATAAAGGTTTGTTTTTTATGTGTATATCTTTGTTCTGTTTTGGGGGTTTTTAAAAGGTCTGATCTTTATGACTTGGTTGTGAGGAGAAGTTTGCTTATAGTTAGTTGGGAGAATAGTTCTTCATTTCTTCAGTTGTTTTGGCGAGATAAACAGATTTTTAAAATTTTAGGATTTTTTTTTTCTGTACCACTGTTTGGCTATTTGGGATTTGTTATAAATTCAATCTTTCCTTGGTAGTTTTATATAACATACATTTGAAAGTGAAGATCTGAGACTCAGACCGTCACGGAAAATGTAGAGATCTCTCTATGAGGAAGTTTCCTAAATGCTTGTCACCTTACCTTACATCTCGCATCAGTTTTTTTACCTTTGTTATGTTAAAGTTAATTTTTTAAAGTATTGATCCTTGACTGCATCTGTGTTCTTTGGTTGATCGTGTAGTTGTTAGTCAAGCCATAGCATACAAGAAACTGATTAGTAATAAATGTTACATTCATTCAATAGTGTATTCATTCTATGATCAGTGTTTACTAGGATAATTATTCCCTTTAATGATCATATTTCTATTAATTTGGCAATTGGATACTCCTCCACAGATTATTACATCGGCTTCAAGCTCGCTGACGATTCTTGTCAATTTGGAGTGTCTATAACTATTTTTGCTCCGACCGTGGCAGACTTACCACGCATTCACTCGCTGGGAGACATAATTTGCCTTCATCACGTGGAGGTATTCTTTGTTCTTACAAAGATACTTTGGGAAGTATTACAGTTTATTTTGGTCAATTTACAATTTTTAATCAATATCTAGTGAGTTGAGCTTGTTGGGAACAGGGATTTGTAGGATCTAGAATGGCTTTATCTCGTGGAGATTTATTGGTTCATTTTGAGATGCAAGATGGTATAGCATGTCAAAGCTTAATGTAGGGACGAAATGTGATTAATCAAATGTAGATGTGGAGACTACATAGCATGTCAACAATAGAGAGAATCTAAGGCTCAATTCAGATAGAACTGAAGTCTGTAAGGCAGTATCAGATAACAATCTCAAAAGGCTTAATGCAGGTTGATTATAAAAGACCTTGAAAGTAATGAAACACAATCTTTTCACTGGAGATTTCATGTTTTGGAGTGAGAACCTCAGTTACCTCATGTCAGGATAGATTTAATTGTGGAACTTGAGTAAATATTTGAAATTTAAGGATCTTAGTGGGGACAATCACTATATCTTATTTCTGAAATTTAAGGATCTTGATGAAACCTTAAGATGCTTGGTTTTGAGCAAAGGACGTAGCAATAGATCCAGGGTTTTGAAAGGATTTGAGAGGATCTAAAGGGAGAAACCAGTTGGTGGAAAGTTCCTTCGAGGATCAGAAGTTTAGGAGCAGAAGCTACTTGCCATAGAAACCAAACTATAAAAGGAGTCTAGTTGGTGGAAATCCTCCTTAAATTCTCACAACTGCTGATCATCACAGTCTAACTTTCTGAGAAATTCATCTTACTTTCTGCTTAACACGTATGAAAACCCTTTTCTGCAGTCATTCATTATTAGTACTATTCTTGTTGTCATTTTCACAAAGGATACAAATGTGTATCGTTATCTTAATTTGGTGGTTTACCATCAAGTTTTAAGCATTCCGAATAATTGATTCCGCATGGTTTTCTCTTACCACCATCCATTTTTAGAACCATAATTTTAATACATAAAGTTATGCCACATTCCATAATGAAGGATGTTACATGTTTGTACGAAAATGATTATATGTAAATTGCTTTGCATTCTCTAATTTTAATTTTTAAAATTTAAAATTTTGGGAGCATTCCTTTTTCAGGTGAAGGTTTATAAAGGAGAGAGTGGAGAGAGTACCTTTTGTGCCTTCAACAAACGTAAATCCTCATACGCGTTCTTTGACAAAGAAGGAAGTACGGGTGTTATTCCTTACAAAATCTCTACAAATTTTCGAGCTACTAATTATGTGAGCAAATATTTAGATCAGCTACGGTCATTATCACTTGAACATTACCAACCAGATGCAAATCGTCAACAAGATGCCAGTAAACCTCTGTCTCTCTTTCTGCACATCATGATAATATTCCATATGTATGTTGATCTATTTAATTGAGTATATAAGAAATATTCTTAGTGCACTGGTCTTGAAACCTTTGCTTATTTCCCTACATGTATAAAGCCTTTTCTATTTGTTACCAAAAATTGTACTTTTACCTTTGTTCTTATAAGTGTTTATTTTGTTTTATGCATGTGGTAATATTTTCGGAGAATACGCCAGCATGATTTTCTTGTCAGCACACAATGAATCATTTTGGAACATTCATCTGTAGATTTTTTCTTCTGCTTTCGTTGCCCTTTTTACTATCAAGAGACATGAAATCATTAGCACAACCGATGAAAGCTTTTATGCAAAATATTGGGCAGGCTCCAAGTCCTTCTTCTTTGTTCAATATGTTCAGAACTACATCCTCAATCAGTTATGCATGATGTTGCAAAACCTGTTCAATTACTATCCCTGAGCTTGTAGTTGTTTTTGCTGGACATTGTCTTTATTGACAGATAAAATGCTTTGTGGTATAGTTTCTTTATATTTTCCACTCTTAGTTCTATTTTGATTAGTATTCTTGGTTGGTTTAGTTGTTAGCTTATTACTTTTAAAGGAGCTTGCAGAAGGGAAAGTTTGTGATATCCTCTGCAAGGTGAGTATATTTTCCTCAAATGTGCTAATATTGTTCTTTTTACTCGAGATATAAGCTTAAAATGAAGAATTAGTTTTCTTGGATATGGCAAAGGTTGTCCATATTTGCAGAATTCCTAATGGTGATGGGTTAATACTTTATGTATGGGATGGAACCGACACTCCTCCGGTAACTTTTAAATCAAAGTAAGTACTATTTTAATTTCTCTTTACAATTAAATGTACACCTTTATTTATTTTATGAACATTTAATTACATGACTGATCTATTATGCATTATTAACAGTTAATATGACAGATGTAACCATCAAACTTGATATTATTGGTATGTGCCTTTTGGGTTTGGATTGTGGTGTAATTTACTATACCCAACTTCTAGTAAGCACATTCATATCAGCAAATGCTTGCTTCTCTTTAATAAATTAGCAAATTAAGTTTTATCTCTCATTGATACCAATCATTATCCAACCATAAAAATTTGGGATAAAGGCATTGTTGTTGTTTTAACTATGTTCTTGTCATTTTCTCTTATTCTTCTCTTTAACTTTCATCTCATTCTCTCTTTCTTTACTTAAACTTTCTCTTGTTTGCATCCTGTGTACAGAGGAAAGCAATATCTATTGTCTCCTAGTATTTTGTGCATATCTTATTTAAGCTTTTTCTTTTATTTATTTATTTATTTATTTATTTATTTATTTGCTAACCGGTCTTTTTTTGAAAACAGCCTAAATATTGAGGAGAGTATGCCAACTCCTTTGCAACCTGAGTCATCGCCTTTGTCAAGTGAAATTTTAAGTTCATTTCCACGTATTGGGACGGTCCTCAGAGTAATTGCACCAAATGATTTTGAGCATATATTTGATTTACCAGGTCGTGAACAGTGGATAAAATTTTGTAATGTCACTTGTGGATTGCGGTCGGAAATTATGATAGGTGTCATGAACCCTGATGGTAAAGTCTTTATTTTATCTGATGAATATCAGAGTGTAAAACATCGCGAGAGGTAAATTCTTTGCTTTCAGTAGCTAATAATGAGTTTATTATTTTGGGCACGAAATACTTCTCTAGCTCTCTCTGTGTTGTCTATGTAGGATTTATAATGAACGGAAGGCGTCAGACTTAGGACGAATCCCTTCGACATGCTCACTTCAGACTTCTCACGTTACTGGTTTACCTTTTTGATCCTTTTCTGTGTTTTGCAAATATAATTTTTACCTTAAGTTGTTGCATTATTGCATTTTCTTTAGTAATGAGGAGCGGTGTATTGGGAGAATCACAATTAAGACAATGTATGGAGAGAATCACAATTAAGACAAGTAACAACTACTATTTCTCCATGTAACTTGTAAACCCTTGCCAATTTTCTCTTTTATGACGTGAAACTTCCATCATATACTGTAATTTTCAGCTTTGCATCAATTTAAGGATTCAGTTCAGATCTCTAAAGGTCATGCATTTGACTTTTGGAACATTTATACTTGGGCTTATGTTTGGACAATTGGGTAACATTTGTTAGCAACTTGTCTAATGGAAAGCTTATTTAGGAAAATGCTTATTTCGTTCTGTCTAGTATATCTTCAACCTCGATGATGATAGAATAACAACGATAAGCACGACGATCACAGCCATCGTTAACTGAAACAAATGAGCTCTTGAGATATAATTAAATAAACAAGCTACAATGTCCTTTCAATTGGTACCTCTGATCCTCATCAATATGATAATGTTGACAAATGATCTAAATTTCCTTGTAGATGACAAGTATATTCATATTGAATATTAATTCATGTGCATCATCTCTTAAAAGTAGCCTTCATATTTACAATTCTTCTTCTTGTAAATTTTTGTCAATTTTCATCATCAAACAGAATTTTCTGCATATTCCATTTATTGGTATGTTTTGCATGAGAACAATAATGAGGAACCTTCTTGGTTTTTCCCCCTTATGTTGCAAGAAGGATTAATAATTTAGTTATCTGTATAAGATAATTATAACCGTAGTTTGTTACCTTTTCCTTGCATTGTATTTGAAATGATCATTAGAATCTCAAACATCTTTCTGTTTGCATATTTATGAATTTACTGTACCAGCTAACAACTAATATACTTCTCTGAATTGTTTAAACATGTCAGCGACTGATTACGAGACTGTTTCATATTCGACCTTGATGGAATCCATTCTTTCTGAGGTTTGCCTGTGCTTGATAAACTGTGTCTTGTTTAATTGTCTTTTTAATTTTGTCCATATGACAAGAAAGGGAATAATCAGAATACTGACTGTGAGCAGTACTCCAAAAGAAAAGCTAAGGATAGTTTGACAGAGGGATTACTATAATATTCCCTTTTCATTTAATTGAAGATAATGATATTTGTTATGAAGAAGAAACTGGAGCAGAAAAGTACAAGTCTAAAATATTAGTAGGCACCATGTGGATTTACATTTATTGAAGTGGTCATTTAATGCAACGATATTTTTGACTCTTCCAATCAATACTGAAGTATTAAATAAAATGAATGTATTTGTACAGAAGTAGTAAATCATTCTTGCCTTTTGAGTCAATTCAATTCAACTAAACTCTTTAGTACATGCATGTAACATTGGATTGCATTTGAACAGGAACTACTGAGCTGTAAATGCATTGTTAGAGTAGTAGCATCCTTACCTTGGCACGGTGAACATCTTCATTCTGTCAATAGATCCGTTCGTGCTCGATTAACACTTGAAGATCCAACAGCAAGACTTCATGCTTATATCTATGAAGGAGACTGGGTAACTCAATGCATGGCAGTTGAAAAGTTTTTTTAAACTTAGGAATCTCTTTTTAATGTTCGTATCTTGCTCTATGATAGGAACAATTTATTGGGCCTGCTACGGAGCTGATGATATAACTAGAAAGATGACGAAACTGTTGGGCATCAGAAACCCTCCCGCAGAAGAAAACGAGATGGTTTTGAGGAATCCTCCTTGGGTTAAGTGTTGTTTGAGGAAGTTTCATCGCGATGAAAATGATAATTTCGGGACCATGAGGTTTCAAATATTTGGAACTAGGCTAATAGGGATGCTGTTAATGACCAAGCTCAAGGAGAAGGCGGCGTTCAAGAGGAAGCAACAGAGGGGTGACCGCCGATAGGCCATTATCATTGACTGACAATGATATAGTTAAAATTTGTGTTTTGATATTTTGTTGGTGTATATATACACGGAGGTTTAAGGGTTTGGAAGTTTTTGTGATGTAATTAAATACAGTTTAGAGAGACACTTGGAGTTGGAGGTGCATCTCTTGGTTTGTAAATAACCTTTGTGGTAAATTAGCTCGAGAAATGCACCACTTTGGAATCATTATTGTTGTATTAGACAGATTATCAGGAAGTAAATGACATTAAGATACTTGTTAGCTCTGTAGCTTTGTGCTATTTTCTTGCTGGAGATGAACAGATCAAATTGTGAATTATCAGATATTGATGAAACAATTATAGTAAATAGTTAATACCACTGATGTGGATGTAAAGAACAGTCAACATCACAACTTAAATAAATATTTCAATTTGAAAAGCAAACAGAACACAATGTGGGTCGAAGGCTTGAAAATACTGAACAGATTGACTTTGACTAGTTATTATAATTCTTAAATTAAGTGCCTCTTAACATTATATCAAAATTCGAAGTTATGATGACTAAAGTTTTATATTAACTCGACAAGAATAATTTCTTTGATTTCTCTAAATGTCTCGCATTTGAATGAAAGGGAATGGAATCAATTCCAACTTCTTATTCACGCTACCAAACATGATGTGTTTTTGATCTTTAGAAATGTCATTCCCACTTCTCATCAATTCCCACTTAATGTGAGAATTGCTATTTCCAATGAGTTATCAAGGAATTGATATTCCCCTAAGTGAGAATAAAAATAATAAACTAAATTCGATTATACCATTCTTAAAGATATTCCCACTTAATTCTCTAATCGACTCCAAACACGGTGAATGTGAATGAAGATTCTATTCCCACATCAATTCCATTCCATTCCTACCTTCATTCCATTCTCCGACCATTCCAAGCAGTATCAAACGAGGCGTAACAAGAGGTTCAGAGAAAGATAGGGACACTTGTTAGTTGAAACGGGTAGTGGCTATAAACACAGAAACATTTACATGTGAACACATTGATTTCCAACCAACAAAACGCACAGAGGAAAGTTTCACGCGCAACGAAGTCCTCAAAAGTCATCTAAGTCTACTTCATTTTGAAAGAGACTTTAGCTGTTCAAAGTTGAAACAGTCCAAATACAATCTTTTTATATGTTACCTGCATTCAAATAGAGTTCCAAACACAAAATTGCCTCTCTCTCTCTCTCTCATCATCACTCATGAACAAACCTATTCTTCTCTTCTTCATCTTCCTCCTCCTCTATTTCTATCTGTTTCAACTTCAGCATCACAGAGCACTCTCTCAAAGGGTCCTCTCTCTCTGTCGAGGACAATTCAGACATTTTACTCTCCCCGAACAAATCCTTCACTTGTGGTTTCTACAAAGTTGGCGAAAATGCCTACGTCTTCTCTATCTGGTTCACTAATTCAATCAGCAAAACCGTCGCCTGGACTGCGAACCGAGATCACCCTGTGAACGGTCATGGATCAAGATTCACTTTTCAAAGCGATGGAAGCGTGATTCTAATGGATGTCGATGAAACAATTGTCTGGAGCACCAACACAAGCTCGACTCAGGCGAGATTTTGCAACTCTTGGACTCGGGGAATCTTGTTATTAAGGACACAAATGGTAATACTCTATGGCAAAGCTTTGATTCTCCTACTGATACTCTTCTCCCTACGCAGCCGATAACTAAAAATACGAAACTGATATCTGCAACGGCTAGAGGATCGGTTTCTTCAGGATATTATAGTTTTCTTTTCGACAATAACAATGTCCTGACGATGATATACAATGGACCCGAGATTTCTAGCATCTACTGGCCTAACCCTGATTATACTGTGTTTCAGAATGGTAGGACAAATTACAATAGCAGTAGATATGGAGTTCTTGATGAAAAGGGGCAGTTTTTAGCAAGTGATAGATTGGGTTTCAATTCTTCTGATTTTGGTTCTGGTATTTTGAGGAGATTAACTCTGGATTATGATGGTAATCTTAGACTCTATAGCTTGAACGAGTCTCATAAAAGTTGGTTAATTACATGGGAAGCTTTTCCTCAGTTATGCTTGGTACATGGATTATGTGGTAAGAATGGGATTTGCTCTTATATGCAGTCAAAAACAGTGTGTTCTTGTCCTCCAGGCTTTGAGATGAGCAATCAATTGGATTGGAGAGAAGGTTGCAAGCAAATTGACACCATTTGTGAGAAGCCTGAGAATTTGAAGTTTGTGGAGCTTCCTCATTCTGATTTCTGGGGTTATGATCTCAATACAATCTCACCAGTATCATTGAAGAATTGCAAGAAGCTTTCGAAAAGGATTGTTCCTGTACAGCTTTACAATATAAGATAGGAACTGGGCTTTGTTATACCAAGGGTGTACTCTTCAATGGGAGATCAGCTCCAGACCACCCAGGTAACATGTACATGAAAATTCCAAAAATTTAAACACGTCGAAGAGAGTATTTTTGGTATGCAACATCTTAGTTGCAATTCTAGTCAAGTAGAAAAGATAATGGACTCTTCAGAAATGTATGGGAGCCAACAGAATAGGACAAAATGGGCTTATTTCTATTGGTTTATAGGGGCATTTGGCTTATTTGAGTTCTTGTTCATTGCCACTGGCTGGTGGTTTCTATTCGGACGGAACAAAGTCTACATTGATCGAAGAGGGTATAGAATGATATCGAGCCAATTCAAGAAATTCACATATAAAGAGCTTAAACGAGCGACAAATAATTTCAAAGAGGAACTTGGAAGAGGAGGCTCAGGGGCTGTGTATAAAGGAGTCTTAGACGATAAGAGAGTTGTAGCAGTTAAAAGTTAGAAGATGCGATCAAAGGAGAAGAGGAGTTTTGGGCTGAAGTCAGTGTGATAGGAAAAATATACCACATGAATCTCGTCAGAATGTGGGGATTTTGTTCAGAAGGTTCACACAAGCTCTTAGTATATGAACATGTACGTAATGGATCACTAGACAAGCATCTCTTTAATAGGAATATGAACTGGAATAAGAGGTTCAAGATTGTAGCAGGAATAGCAAAAGCATTAGCGTATCTTCATCATGAGTGTCTTGAGTGGATTATACATTGTGATGTGAAGCCTGAAAACATACTCCTGGACGATGATTTTGAACCGAAGATTGCTGATTTTGGATTAGCGAAACTTACAAAGAGAGATGGGGTTGGCTCTGATGTGTCGAACATCACGAGGAACAAGGGGTTACATGGCGCCAGAGTGGACTTCAAATCTTCCTATAACTGCGAAGGCTGATGTTTATAGCCGGTGTAGTAATGCTCGAGGTTGTGATGGGGAACAGGGTGTTTAATTGGATGGTAGATAATGAGATTGAAGGGATTTGATGAGTTTAGTTAGATTCTTGAAGGTGAAATTGGAGAGTGGAGATGATTCTTGGGTCGCGGAGATTGTTGATAAGAGATTGAAAAGAGAGTTTAACTCTAGGCAAGCAATGTTAATGGTGAAAATAGCAGTCTCATGTTTGGAAGAGGAGAGGAGTAGAAGGCCAACTATGCACTATGTTGTTCAGATGCTACTGTCTTGTAATTGATAGATTTTATGCAGATTTTGTTATTTCAATTTAATTTAATAAGGATATCATGTATAATGTTTTCATTTTTCATGTAAAGAGAGTATATTAAATACTCTACATATAAAGGTGACGTGGAAGATGATGCTTGTTATTAGGACAAATTTTCAATTTAGACCTTTTTGACTTTTAATTTCAAAACAACCTATTCCACATTTAATTGCAAAATTGACCTAGTTTGACGGTACCGGCGGCTGGGTTAATTTTGCAAATGTGGAAAACTTCACGGATTTCATTTCGTGAAGTTTATGGTTTAAACTCACTTTTAATTAAACCCCCAAAACTTCACGGAAATGAAATCAGTGAAGTTTAGAGACAATCACCCAGGTTTCAATTCGTGATGCTTGTCCCCGTCGGACCGAGCACGCCGGATCTTCTCCAAAACGGCCACCTCCAACTCCTGTCATCGTCCTCTTCTCATTATTGTTCCCGCTTAATCCTCGTCGGGCACCTCCCCTCCAGACCACAAACAGCTTGACCTACCTGCCTCAACGGACCCCAGGATCCAACAATTCGGGACGACATCCTCCCTCTCCTCCTCGCCTCTCTCCAAGATCCTCTTTCCCTTCTTCCCTCCTCGAATCCCACTTCCTCTCCTACCATGATGATGGCGTGTTGTGCTGTGGACCACCTCGTGGGCCCCATTGTCGAGGATATCTTTGGTTGAGGGCGTCGAGTTTGATGGCAAGGAGATGCGAGGGCTGCTTCGAGGTTGCCCAACCTCGTCTTTGAGCGGTCGTCGTCTCCGATACTACCAACTTGGGAATGTTTCGTGAAATCCGTGACCAGTTATTAAGCCCCTAAACTTCACGGATTTCATTTCGTGAAGTTTTGGGGATTTAATTAAAAGTGAGTTTAAACCACTTCACGGAAATGAAATCGAGTGAAGTTTTCCACTATTGCAAAATTAGACCGGGTTTCGATTTGGTTGAAGCGAGTCGAGCAATCATCAGGTGGTATTTTTTGAAATTAAAAGTCAAAAAGGTCTAAATTGAAAATTTGTCCTTGTTATTACTATTTGCCCTTATAATTGGGTTTTACATCAAAACCACTTAAACTTTACGAAATTGATGGTTACCACCTAACTTTATTATTAATTTTTGGCGAAAACCACCTAAAATTGCTTACATGCTTTCAATGTCACACCAATCTATATTTTCAAAGTCACATCAAAACCATCTATTTTTCGTAATGTCTCATGTGTGGTTATGCTCGGTACATATTTCAAAATTTTGATGGTAATTGTGATTTTCTTAACATAGCAGGTGGTTCATGTCAAAAGTTTATAAAGGTAAGGTGGTACACATATCAAGTTCTGTTTTGTAAAGGTGGTAACCATAAGAGATATAAAAGTTTAGGTGGTAAGAGATATAAAAATTTAGGTGGTAACGATAAAAAAAATTTAGATTTGTGTGACATTGAAAGCATGTAAGTAATTTTAGGTGGTTTTCGTCAAAAAAAAAGGTGGTAACCATCAATTTGGCCAAAAGTTTAGGTGGTTTTGATGTTAAAACCCCTTATAATTTGAGCATGGTGTCCAGTTTCCTCCGATACAAGTAGTATGTGCATGCACTTGTCAGTTAGTTTAGATTATATTTGCATTAATTCATCACTGTCTATGGCTGTCTATTAGAGTTGAGCATAAATCGTTGCAAACCGATTAAACCGATCGAATCGGCCAAATTTCGACAGTTTGGTTCGGTTTAGAAAAATATCGGTTCGGTTTTGAATATTTAAAAGCGATATGACCGAACGGCTTTTTGCTCACCCCTACAGCGTCTTTAACATTTGAGAAAGTATTCACCGTAAGCGGTCCATGACATTTAATGCACACTAAATAAATGTCAACCATTAGATAAGTACACGAATTTTAAAGTTTAATGATCCAAGGATTGAGATTTTTTGCACATTTAATGTCATGGACCGGGACAATTTGATACTTCTGCTCTCATTTTCGTTTCCTTAAAAGACGTTATGGGCCTTGAGTATGGCACAATACAATTAATAGTTTCTTCCTAGACTTTGATCTCAGCCCATTTGGCCCAATTTGTTGAAATTTACCTTTTTTTTTTGGAGAAATAAATTTCCCTAATGCCTGTGAAGAATATTCAGGTTTAGGTTCAAACAAAAGATTAAATATTTCTATGTCCAAAATTCGTGAAATTATTTCAGGGGGCTGTTTGGTTAGGCAAAAAATCGCAGAAAACACCCCATGGGAAAACTGACATTGGCTTTTTTCTTTGTTTCCCGTCATAATCAAGTGTTTGGTTTGCAAAACAAAACACAGAAAATGAAGGAAAGTGGAGCTGCCAAGTCAGCATTTTCCCCCAAAATTTTTCCGCCCTCAAATGCCGGGTACAGAGAAAATTTCATTTTCTCCTCCCGTACTCCATCTAGGGCTCGGTCCAGGAAAAGGGAAAGATCTGGTCATCTCCGCCTCCGCCGCCTTTCCTCGTGCCTTCGGCTCCTCAGGCTTCGCTCCCGCCTCCTGCTCCTTCCGGCTTCTCCGCTCGAGCTTGGCCCGTGAGTTGTGTGAGGAATAGATTCTGCCTCAAGAGTCCTTCGCCTCCGACAAAGCCGAGCATCCTGTGTTTGTATACTTAATTACCCACTGATGACTATAATTTTGATGGGTTTCTTGTTTCTTTCAATTTTATCAAACATTCATACTGGTTCAAGTGAAGTCTAAGGTGATGATTCAAAAGCCAAACAAGACAAGTTAGGAAGTCTAAGTGTTGATTCAAAAGCTAAACACATTGTGTTAGGTTATAGTTTTGAAAGGCAAAAGAATGACTATGACTTGGCTCCTCGTTCACACATTGTTGGAAATTTGGAATTGGCTTCTATCTAAGTTGTGAGAAATGTAGAATAACAAAGGAGAAATTTTTTAAACCGACCCTTTTCAAAAGTTTATCAGCAAAAACGACCCATTAAAAAATCGGAGTCGGCCAGTTCGGTCGATTTTGTAGATATTGCGGGACTACTAGTCCTTGAGTAAAACGATAACGACCATTAGTCACCGATTATCTTTGGACTAATGGTGAAACTATCCTTAATTGCGGGACTAGTAGTCGTCTGATATCTCGAAAAATCGTGACGGTCGATTTATTTTGTTGTCAGATACGTTTTTGCCTATTTTTCTCAAAGCGGTCGGTTTAAAAATTTCTCCAATAACAAATAATGAACCCACGAATTTGTAAAGAATAGATCTTACAATAAATTTTGGGCTTGGGAATTGATTAATCTTACTTGCTATTTTATATTCATCTTCATCTTTGTCATGTATCTTACTTAATTTGAACCAAACTATGGAAAGTGATGGAAAATAATTATGCTCCATTTTTCACGAAACAAACACAAAAATACTCTTCCAAGAAAGTGGCGAGCTTGACAAAAAATAAGGTCCTATTTAGTTAAGTTTTTAGTGAAAATCAGCATATTTGGCGGCTCACAGAGCCCTACGGTGACTTTCACCCTCCTAAAAGGCGTTTTGAGGTGAAAATCATCAGAATAAAAACGCCAACCAAACGGACCCTAAAGAAAAATGGGCTATGTAAAGTGACGGAAAGTAACCACAAACACATTACTTTAAGGGGCTGTTTGGTTGGTCCAAAACTGCAAACCCCCTAAATGCAATGAAAATTTTTGCATTTTACTCCACAATCAGCTGTTTGGTTGGCAAAAAGTACAAAGGAAAGTGAGAGAAAGTAAAGGCGCCACGTAGGATTTTCCAGCCGAAAATTTTCCGCTCTTTTCAGGCCGATTACGGGAGAAAACATTCGCTTTTCTCTGCCCTTACACAAAAAACTGACCCCCAGAGCTGCCGCCATCTCGTTCTGGTCACCCCTCTCTCTCTATCGTTCTTCTTCCCTCCTCCCGATCTCCTCCCTCCTCCGCTGGTCCGCCGCCTCCTCCGCTGGTCCGCTGGTCCGCCGCCTCCTCACCACCCCCCCCCCTCCTTCCCTCCACCTGACCCTCCTCCATTCCCTCCCCTCCACCCTCCCCATCGACTCCTCTCTAAACCCTCCGACGATCAATTCTCCGTCTCTAGCCCCTTCTCCTCCTCCCCTCCCATTCCGATCCCCGCCATCGCCTCGGGATTCTACCATCTACCCTCCCGCGGTGCAAAGGCCAGCGACGCCCTATTTATCTTCCAATCAAGGATTCAACTGTTATTTAGAGGTAATTTGTTTAATTTTTATTTTTTTAGGTTAGTAGATCTTTGATAAATTGATTAATTTAGGGGTTTTGGTGTTGGGATTTTAATTGTTGGATTTTATTGTTGTTAAAAAAATTAAAATTCCCAACCCATGAATTTCACCAAATTTACTATATTTTTTTTGCTGAGTAGATGAGCTTATGGGAGTTTGTTTTAAGTACAAAAATTAGTAATTTTCTTGTATATAATGTGAAGAATAGCTTGCATGTTAATCATTTTTTGGGTGTGGAATTTGAACTTCTTGATTGTTGATTGATAAAATATTAAGGCTAGCCATCCTAAAACCCTCACTCTTTCTCATCTATTGATTTTATTGTTATGCTAGTTGTTATACTAGCTATCAACATTGCAATGCTTGGACTGTAATCGGAATGTGATTGTCCTTCAATAAGGTTGCTCGATATACAACAGAATTGTCATCTTCTTCAATAATTGAAGGGCTCAAAGATTTTACACGACCCAAAGGCTGTGTTCTTGTTGTTGTTGTTGTTGTTGTTTAAGTGTTGAGGAGATTTGTTGACTCTTGATTTTTGGAAATCTACCAATAATATGAAGGTTACTCTCTCAGATGCGATGACATCTGAGCTTCTCTTTAATATCTACCAATTATGTTAATTGAGCAACAAAATTTGAGTTAATTCTTGAAACTACATCTAAGCGACTGAATTTTTCTAAACTTACATAAACATTTATTCATTAATTTTTGGGTATAAATATACATGCTCCTAACTGATCCAAGATTGTGATTCTTTATTAATAATTATAATGGTAAACTTGATTTTATTATCGCCTCGTTGAAGTCCAAGCTTTCATTTGTTTGGCGAGTCTAATAGGTATAGGAATACTATTATTTGTTGGTATAATTATAATGGTAGAACTTGTAATAATATTATGAAACAAATTTAATTGTTTCAAATGTTTAAGTAATGTTTTGTAAGCACTTAAAATTAATTTGCATATCTGATTAATTCCTACGACTTGAACACGATGCATTTCTTAGTTGGTAAACTGTGTGGTTGTTTACACGATGCAATGGTTATCGTATCTTGATAATTGCATGATTTCGTTTGTTTTAATAAATGTTAATACCTACATTAATATGATGCTAGTATTATAGATGGATGGTGACCTTGATGAAGAGACCGTAATTAACATGTACTCGGGTGCCGGACTCTCTGTTTTGGTCATGATTATGATATTTATGAAGAAAATGGAAAGTAGACGTAGGTCCATTCGCCATGGTCCTAGTGAGGCAATATAAAATTAGAAAAGATCATATGGACCGGATATATAATGGATTCAGTGAAAGTTGTGTCAACTATGTTAGAATGCGCAGCGGTGCTTTTATGAAGCTTGAAGAAATTATGAGGAGTAGTGATTTGTTACAAGACTCGAGACACGTTACAGTGGAGGAGCAGCTTGCTATGACTTTGAATATATTGGGGCATAAAACTAAAAACGAATTGTTATGTCACCTCGTCTTTTCATTTGCTTGTTACGTGGTTGTATCGGATGATTTGGGAGCGGTGCTTTTATTTGTCTTGTTTTCTGGTTATTTGCCTTTTGATGATTCTAATCTCATGAGATTGTATGAAAAAGGTAATTAATATTTTACTTTAAGAAATAGATGTTCTTTACATTCATATATTTGTTTATTGACATCCTTTCTATTTGCAGATTTCAAATGCTGAATTTTCATGCCCTTCTTGGTTTTTTCCTGGAGCGACGAGATTGATACAAAGAATTTTAGATCCTAACCCTATGACGGTTAGTATTTATTTCATAAACTTTTCATGATAACTTATTCATAGAGTTTGAGTTATAGGTGAAAATTTAAAAAGAAAATAATTTAGATATGAAGTTATCAATTTTGAAAATTACAAGATGTTTCTAAATACAAAGCCAAAGGCCAGTGAAATTGGTAACAACTACTATCTAGAAAATTACGTAATGCATCCTATCAAAATGCGATACCTTAGTCACCGGTGTTTGGTCATGCATCGATATTGTTTTGAAAGTACTCATAGAGGCATAGGTGTTACAAATTGATATTGTTTTGTTCATCGACATCATTACTAGTTGTAACATTGTATCCCTTCCCCTAGCTGAAAATTAAACAAGTTTATTTTCATTCTTTTGCTAATGTTATTTTATTATTTTTGAAGTTTCAAATTAGTCCCAAGCTCAATAGCTGGAATTGTATATGGATTCGATGGATACGTTGAATTCATATATTTCATGTAGTTTATATTCTTCAATTGATTTGAGTACTTTATTTCTGTTTTGCCAATTACCTTTGATGATTTGAACTATGTGATTGCCAAGTGAATCTTGGGCCTTCATCATACCCCTCACAGATTAGCTCCCCCTTCTCATCTATGTAGCAAACTATCTCCTGTTCTTCAATCACAAAAACCTGTAAAAAAAGGCTTTAATTGGGTATAAATGGGTTTACCAATTGCATTAAAAAGGTTTTAAATTAAGTCTCATTTCTAAGATCATAGGAACAATTTTTCTAATATTGTGCTTTCTTTCTTACTGCAATTCTGCATCGGCACCATAAAAGATGATTTCTTGGGTGTGACTAGTGATCCAGGGGCAGCAGCTTGAGGAGCCACTTTTCTGAAGAAAGAACAAAATTCTTTCTGAAACGCTTATGTATCAAGTATCCGAAGGATTTTTGTTTATGTGATGAGAGCTCATATGTCGTTGAGTGCTTATGTAATTTTGGATAGCATATTAGCTACATTGATATATATTATTCCAATATTGCAAATGAGTTATTCCTGGGTCCGTTGAAAGTTGGGCTTGCAATGTTATGCCATTTCACACAAGAATATTAATGATTATGTAGCTGCATTTTCTCACGGGACTAGTAGTCCGTTTACTAAGCGTGCGAAAACATGCACGCATTTTCTTGGGACTACTAGTCCCGTGAAAAATGCAGCTGCAATTTTCACGGGACTAGTAGTCCCGTGAAATCTATAAAGTGGTGATTTTTACATATTGGCCCCTCAACTTCACAAGCATATATACTAGTCAATCATTATCAAATTATTTGCACTTATTTTCTTTAATATTGTTCAAATTTTGAAAATTACTTCAACAAACTTATTATTAGTCTATCAAATCTTTAGAGGTTTGGAATTACCCTCCTAAATGTCCATACTTGGTTGAATTTATTCACTAAAATCTCTATTGCAAATTACCCTTAAATTTATAAATAGACCCCCAAATTTATAAATAGGCCCCACATCTTTAAAAATTTCAATTTCCTCCTCCAATGTTCATATTTTGAATTTAGTCTCTCAAATGGTTTTATAAAACTTACATTAGTCTCTCGAATAATTATAGATTTGGAGTTACTCGATTAAATGTTCATATTTATTCCCTCAAATCTTTGTGAATTTTACAAATTACTACCTTATATTTATAATTAGTCCCTCAATTTGATAAACATTTTAAATTCCTACCTCAAGTGGTATGATTTGAATTTTTAAACCCTCAAAAGTTCAGATTCTCACCCCACTTATGTTTCACAAATATTTTGTCCTATTTGAGTGGTAAGCACACCATGGTGACCACACCCCACTTTCCTTTATTTTTTAGGTTGAACCAAACACAAGAAAATGGGGAATCAAGTCACACATTAAATATTTTCGTCTTTTAATTTGAACCAAACTAGGAAAGTGATGGAAAACCCACTTTTTCCCATTTTCTTTATGAAACAAACACAAAAACACTCTCCCAAGAAAGTGGCGGAAACAAAAAGTGAAGAAAAGTGGGTTTTGAAAAGTGGAGGAAAGTAACCAAACAGACCCTAAAAAAAACAGTGAAGTTCAAAAGTCACATCAAGGTCTCTTCGGTCTCTTCATATTCCCGTTCACTGTTCTTCTTCTCTCCACTTCTCTCAACTCAGAGGAGAGCAAGAACCAAACTTTGCAAAAAATCGCCCAAAATTTGAAAAATGTCACGAAGACTGATGAACCAATATACTCCAATTTCGCGGCTGGGAGATAACAAGCACAAGAACTAATATGATTGCGATGATAGCAGAGGTCGGGGTTCCGAGAATGAGCGCCGGCACTGGTATATTCTTGGAATCTCTTCTTACGATTTTTGAGTTCTCGGCTTTTGGGTTGTGTCAAAATCTTATCTTTTACGTGACCCTAGTTCTTGAGTTCATTAGGGAGTAGAATTTTGGCCTAAATAACTTAAATTTGAGCATTGGGGTTGATATATTGAGTTTTTAGTTTATTTTGGACATAAAGTTTTGTTTTTATTTGTTGGTCTTTGTTCTATTATGGTTTTTAAAAAAGTTTTGATCTATATGATTTGTTCGTGAGGAGAAGTGATTTTAGTTAGTTGGGAGAAAATTCTTCATGTCTTCAATTAACAGTTGTTAATTACTTTGATCCTAAATGTTTTGTCACCTTGCATGTTGATTACTTGATCCTATTTTTCTTTTTAATAAATTTATATTTGCTATGTCAAAAGTTAAAATCTTTTTGTTTCTTAAACTGAGCCTGGTTCTTTTGGTCGATCAGACTTTGTTTGCATGTAGTTAGTCGACCCGTTGCGTATAAGAAACTGAGTAATCCAAATAATGTTCAATTTTTCAATCGTATTATTCATTCTATGATTAGTGTTTACTTGGATAGTTATTCCCTTTGATGATCATATTTCTATTAACTTGACAATTGGATACTCCTCCACAGATTATTACATCATCTTGAGGCTTATCGACCATTCTTGTCAATTTCTAGTGTCCGTCAATATTTTTGCTCCGGCCGTGGCAGATTTACCACGCATTAGGTCTGTGGGAGACATAATTTGTCTTCATAACGTGAAGGTAGCTTCCAAATCCAACCTCATAATCTAGACTTTCCTTCATGTAGTAACATCTCACTTGTTATTACCTGAAGATAGATCACCTCATAACAAAGATGAACAGAGTGCTATACTTGAAGATACAATCAGAAAAAGTATAACCAAGAAAGAACAACGACAGGAGATGTACCATTTATTCCGCATGGTTATTAATCATAACAGTCTAATTTTTGCGTAGAAACTCACCCCACTTTCTCTCGTAACACATATCAAAACTCTTTTCTGCATTCATGCACTATTATTAGCATTCTTGTTGTCATTTTCTTAAAGGATACATATGTATCTTAATTTGATGATTTACCATCATTTTAAGCTACATGGAATTGTTGATTAGCATGATTTTCTTTTACCTCTGTTTTTAGAACCATAATTTTAATACATTTTCTAATTTTAAAATTTTGGGAGCCTTCCTTTTTTAGGTGGAGATTCATAATGGACATCCTTATTGTTCTTGCAAGCATCGCGTCTCCTCATATGCGTTGTTTGACCGAGAAGGAAATACAAATGTTATTTCTTACGAAACCTCTGAAAATTTTCAAGCTACTGATAATATGAGTCAAGCTTTACATCTACTTAGTACATTGTCACTCGAAAGTTACCAACTAAATGCAAATCGCCAACACAATGCAGGCACACAACTCAAAATCTGATCAGTTTAATTATTTTCTCTTTAATTCTATTTCTGAATCTTATTTTGATTAGTATTCTTTGTTGATTTAGTTGTTAGCTTATTACTTTTAAAGGAGCTCGAAGATGGAAAAGTTTGTGATATCCTCTGCAAGGTGAGCATATTCTTCCTAAATGTGTTAATATTGTTCCACATTGCATATTCTTCATATTGTGTTAATATTGTTTTTTTAGCAAGTCATAAGCTCAAACTAAAGGAATTTATTTCTTGAATGTGGCAAAGGTTTTCCATGTTTGCAGAATTGCTGGTGGTGATGGGTTAATACTTTATCTATGGGACGGAACCGACATCCCTCCTATAACTTTTAAATCAAAGTAAGTACTATTCTAGTTTCTCTTTTCACTTGAAATTTGCACCTTTGTTTATTTTCTGAACATTTGATTACAAGACTTATTTAATATGCTTTATTAATAATTAGCGTGACAATTGTAAAACATTAAACTTGATATTATTAGCATGTGTTATTCCGGGTGGGATTGTGGTGTAATTAAATATGCCCACCTTATTTGTTCATTTCAGCAAATGCTTGCTTCTCTTTAATAAAGATCAAATGGGTGAACTAAAACTTTCATAACTTGTAGGAAGCTAATCTAATGGAGTATGCAAGTAGTTTAAGTACTGAACATGAAAAATATATTTTCTGACATGCAACAAGTGGATAATTCATTAAATTTGCAAATTATTATTTTTTCCTTCAAGCAATATCAACCAGTATTTGGTCTATCTACTATATTTTCATCATTATTTAGACCACAAAACTTTGGGATACAGGCATTGTTTTTGTTTTACTATGTTCTTGTCATCTTTTCTTATTCTTCATTTTAATTTTCATCTCGTCTCCCATTCTTTTCTCAATCGTCTTCTTTTTCTCTTCTTTGTTTTCTATGTACAGAGGAAGGCAACAATCTATTATCTCCTATTATTTTGTCCATATCTCTTTAACCTTGTTTATTATTTATTGACGCTTCGTTTTTAAAACAGCTTAAATACCGAAAGGATAACTCGGCCCGTTACATCCTGAGCCATTGCTTCCGTCAAGAGAAATTTTAAGTTCATTTCCACGTATTGGCACCATGTTCAGAGTAACTGCACCGTGTCAGTTTGAACATATATTAAAGTTACCAGGCAAACCATGGGTAAAATTTTGTAACGTCACTTGTGAATTACGGTCAGAGATTTTGATAGGTGACATGGATCCCAGAAAAGTAAAGTGTTTATTTTTTCTGAGGAAAATGAAAATGTTCAGCATCGGGAAAGGTAATTTCTCTTCATTTAGTAGGTAATAGTGAGCATTAATTTTGGACGTGAATTAGTTCTCCAACTCTGTATGTTGTCTACGTAGGATGTATAAGGAACGGACGGCTTCAAGCTCAGGACGAGTGCCTTTGACTTGCTCACTTCAGACTCCTCAAATTACTGGTTTATCTTCTACATGATTTTTCTTTTCTTTAGCTATTACCTTCTTGCACTTATGTTGGCAAATGTGGCACATCCATTTCTATGTTTTGCAGACATTATTTTTACCTTCAGTTATCGTATTTTTGAGTAATGAAGAGATAATGTCTTGGGAGAATCATGGCTAAGACAAGTAATACCTAACATTTCTCAATGAAAATTGTTAGGTCTTCTAATTTTATTATGTCTTCACTATGTTGCTGAGATATTACAATCCTCTTGGGACTTCTTAAACAGAGGCCCAATAGAAGGAAAGTTCTTCTATTTTGGATAATAACAAGTAAATAGAGCTGATATATCTAACTAGAAAAACTACAAATATTGAGTAATCAGTTAAAACTGATCTTTTATCCAATTATATTGATTTCTCTTGTGAGTCTCGGATCTTCTCTGCATGTGTTTGTTCTTTATTATGCACGCAGTGCATTAAAGATATACTAGTGCTCAAACGAGATGGTTGTGTTCTTTACTAAAAGCAAGGTGCAAAAGAGTTTTTCATTGAGGTTCTACTTGGTGAACTTATATAACCTATAGATTATATCGATATCTGTCCTACAATGTGAAACTTCCATCCCAAGAGAAAATTTACTATATTTTTCATTTTCTATATTTTTCAGCTTTGCATCATTCAGTCCAGATCTCGAGGTCTTGCATCTGATATTTTTACCTTTTATTAGAGGTGGGATTGATAAGAAGACCTTACTTAGAAACATACTTATTTAGTATCTACTAGTATATCTTCAACCTCGATGGTGATAGGGATATAGGATAACAACCGTAAGCATGATGACTACAACCTTCTTTAACTGAAATAAATGTGGTCTCATGCCATACTTAAAGATAACAAGCGACACTGGCCTTTCAGTTTGCACCTTTTAGATGACATTTATATCCGTATGAATATTAATTCATGTGCAATATCTCTTAAAGGTGATCTGCATGTTTATGACCTTTGTATTTTCACATTCCATTTATTGCTAATGATCAAACAGAACTTTCTGCATATTCCATTTATTGTCGTGTTTTTCTATGAGAACATTAACCAGGTTTTTCCCCTTATGTTGCAAGGAAGTTTTAATAAGTCAGTTGACTGTATAAAATAATTATAACTATAGCATGTTTCAATTTTCCTTGCATTGTATTTGGAATGATCATTAGAATCTCAGATGTCTTTGTGTTTGCAGATTTATGAATTTACAATACCAATAAACCACTAATTTACTTTTATGGATTGTTTAAACATTTCAGTGACCGACTACGACTCTGAGACTGTTTCCTTTGCGACCTTGATGGAAACCATTCATCACGATAAGGTTTGGTAATCTAGGGCTTGACAAACTTTTTTCTTGTTTAATTTTGTTTCAAAATTTTTGCATATTGACAAGAAAGGGAATAACTGATTACCAAAATTAATAATTATTCTAAAAATACTAAAGATAGTTTTGACAGAAGGATTAATATAATTGTCTTTTCTTAATCCAGGGAGTTTAGAAACATGGATTTGAAGTAATACTCATTGTTCTCTTTGCCCTTTAAATGCAACGAATGTATTTGTGCAGAAGTAGTAAATTAATTCTTGCCTATTCAATTCGAACTAAAATTTACCCTGAACTGATTCTCTAATTGCTATGGTCTGTTAACAATTGCCAAGTTCATTCCATTTGATGCATGAATAACTCTTATTTTAACAATGGATTACATTTACACAGCCAGTAAAGAGGTCGAAATGTATGGTTAGAGTTGTAGCCGCTATACCTTGGCATGGTCAGGATCTTCAATCTGTCGCTGGAGTGTGTCGTGTTCGACTTACCATCGAAGATCCGACAGCTCGAATCCATGCTTATATTGCCGAACAAGATTGGGTAACTCTCATGCATTGCACGAAAAGATTTTAAGAAAAAACTCTTTTGGAACTATCTTTTTTAATGTTTATTTTGCTCAATGATAGGTAAAGTTTTTCGGGCTTAATGTGGAAGTTGATGCCCTAAACAGAAAGATGATGAAAATCCTAGGCATGAAAAATATTCCCACTGAAGGAAACGAGGAAGTTTCTAGAAACCCGCCATGGATAAAGTGCATTTTGAGGAAGTATTATGCTGATAAAAATGATAAGTTGGGAACAATGAGGTTTCAGATATATGCCACAAGGCTGGTAGAGGATGCTCAAGGAGAAAGTGCTGCTCAAGAGGCTATAATTGGGACGGAAGTAATAGAGGGGAACCGTTGATATGCCAATTATGATTGATGAATGATGATTGATTGAAGATGGTTATGTGTTGCTATTTTGAAGATGTGTGGGTTTTAGTTGGTGTATAGGGAGGTCTAAGAGTCGCTACTGGAGGATTGGGAGGAAACAACAGTTTTGAATGTTATGTGAACTTGTGGGTAATGTCGCGTGCATGCATAGTTTATGTAAATTTTGTATCTAGTAATCTCTGGGTGTTATGGAAGATACTAAATATTTTGTATTTTGACATGCGAATCCCTTGTCTCAAAGTTAATTCTTTGAATCAAACTTAAGGTGATAAGGGAGGAATGTATGGCTTCATTTAGTGAATATGTTTTTAGGTTGAATTTGATCAATGCAGGCAGATTTCTGTTATCAAACCCTTGAGGTGTCAAATATAAGAGAAACGAGGGGTTTATGTGGTGCCAGAATGGACTTCAAATCTTTCCTATAATTGCAAGGCTGATGTTTATAGCTGGTGTGATGATATGGAACATGGTTTTGGTTGAACCTTTATTATTATTATTATTATTATTATTATTGCAAGTTTAATTTTGTTTTTAAAAGAAATCACTATTTTCCCTTTGTCATTTGAACATTTTGTCCAATTTTCCTCCAGCATTTGCATCATCCACACTATTGCTTTACTGGTAAGTATAGAATGATATAGATTGCAGCTTATAAGATTTAATTAGCAAATTGAGTCTTATTTAAAATAAGACAAGTTTGAGATGAGATTTGATTTGATTTAGCATTGATTTCAGAAAAGGTTCTGGGCCTTTGTGTTCAGCCTTTTGGCCTAATATGAGGATCTTCCCTTTTACAGGAAAGTAAGGCAAAACTTAAAGAACAATTGCATGATAAGGCGCTGATGGTTGAGAGACTTGAAAGTGACAGGAACTCTTATAGAGGTACCCATTTGTTGTGTACAATTTTTATACTACTGCTTGCATGGTTAATTTGAAGAAAACTCCAGTGTGTCGTCTTCTTATCAAGAGACACTGGGGGGATCACAGTGCAGTGGGAGAACTAGGTATGATATAAAGCCTGTAAATGGTGACAATCACATGCAAACCTTACCGTTGTGCCTCTTTATTAGTCTGAATATTGTTTCCAGGCAATTGTTGCTGCCATATTTTCATGTATATAAGCACTGCTTGAAACAGAATGAAGAGCTTCGTGGCTTGCTCGACAAATTGAGATCTCAACAAGTGAATTCACTGTGATCAAGCTAGCAATGCACAACTATGCACAGAAGCTGACCAAAATGTTGACAATGTCTCTGGTTCTCAAGAAGTTGTAGCTGAAATCCTCATGCCTAAGGTTGGTTCTTAGTTATAAGGTGGAAAGACTGGCTATTCTGTGAACAGTTTGTTGATTTTATAATAACTGACCCCATGCTTATGTAATTAACGAAACAATATAGCGGATAGCATGGCAACATCACACAAGCATTTCATAATTAAGGGTTAATTTGGATATGATTGTCCTGAAAAACTGATATAGAATGATTAATTGTAAAATATGAAAAAATTCTAAACAACATCAGCTATGGACAAAAACTTACCTTAAAGTAACATAATTAGAAAAACAGAGCAAGATGGGAAGAGGTTTGACAAAATTGTATTCTTCTATTTGATATTACACAAACTGCTATATGTTTGTGAAATTTCTAGACATGAAATGAAGCTGCTAAGATTGTTTCAGACTGATGTTCAGTATGCCAAACTGACATGCTTGCATTTTGTATTGATGCTGAGGATGCGATGCAATATGCATTGTATTTGTATGCCATATAAAATAACACGTGATGTTAATTTTACTTCTTCGGGGACCCCTGAGATCACAATTATCTAAATTATTTTAGCGGACGAGGAAGCCTCTTCCTTTCAAATTCTCAATTTTATTGGTTTATATGCTGTAGGATCAGCTTGCCAAGGTGCAGACACGAGCTGAGACAGCAGATATCATGAAGCTTTCCGCTGAACGCAAACAAGCTACATACTCACTCATACAACAATCTCACACGCCTGTAAGTATTTGTTCTCAAATTTCCTCCCTTCTCTTTTCTTCTTTCTGATTGTTCCTGTTAAAAGTAAAAATTGATGTCTTTCTTCTTTTGTGCTGTTACAGGCCAATACTTCATAATATTGAGAACAACCTTATGAAAATGATGCAAGAAAGTTACGTCACAGTTCTGTGAATAATATTTTCAAGCAGCAGAGATCTATGTGCATTAGCAAAAGAGGAGAGAGAAATTTATAGTCCACTTAACCGTTCTGAATCTGTGATACTGTGAAAACTAGTCATGCTCGACTCCAACTGCATTTACATGTATGAAGCCAAGGCATAATGTAAAAGTTGTAAAAGAAATGTGTTCTCATATCAACCTCTTTATCTGTGCTCTGCGAGATATTACCTTCTGTGAATATGCTCATGAATTGTTGTATCTTTTCTATCGACAAAATTTGTCATTGTTTGTTGTTGTAACGTTTTCTTCTAGATGTTATATCATGCAATATTTGACATACTTATAGTATTCAGGTATATTCAATTTGGATATAGGTATTCAACCCACCAACCTGCAAACTCTCAACTTCTCTAGCTTCGTCTTGAGCTCTATTTCACATTTGCTTGCTTTTTGAAGATATGTTGGTTTTATTATTTTTGAAGATATGTGAACTTTTGGGTATTTGCCACGTGCATATAGTTTATGTAGATTTTGTATCTAGGAATCTTATGGGTTTTATGCAAATCCCAAATTTAATCCTTTGAATCAAACTCTAGGAGACAAGGGAGGAATGTATCGCTTCATTTTACTTAATATGTTTTAGGTTGAATTTGATCGATGCATTCGGATTTCTGTTACAAATTCTTGGGGTGTCAAATATAAACGAGGGGTATAAATAAGGCCATAATGAACTTCAAATCCTTTTATAATTATAAAGACTGATGTTTATGTGGTGATAGGGAACAATGTTTTAATTGAACTCTTTTTGGCAAGTTTAATTTTATTTTTAAAAGAAAATCACAAATTTCCCTTATCATATTTGAACGTTTTGTCCAATTTTCCGCCAGCATTTGTATCATCCTCATTATTGCTTTACAGATTAGCATAGAATGGTACAGATTTCACCTTATAAGATTTAATTAGCAAATTTCAGCCATTCAGCCCAATATGAGAATCTTCTCTTTTCCCACGAGGAGATAGTCTTTTGAGCTTTGACCCCTATGATTTGTTAATTTCAAAGATTTGAGAGACTAACTTGAACTTGTTGAAGAAGAGGGACTAATATCTAAATAACCCTAAAAAAGAATGAGTAAGGACTAATGAGTGTGCACATCAATAGTCTTTCATCAGTCTCCTTCTGTTCCCGCCTCTACTCATCTCTGTCAGCTCCTCTCAACACAGGAAAACAAGAACCAAAACTTTGCCCCCAAAAAAAACCCTAATTTTGAGAAAATGTCACAGCGTCTGAGCCCATACACTCCAATTTCGGAGATCAAGAAGATGAAGGAAGGCTCTAGAATTGCAATTAATTTGTTTGCGAAGATAGCCGAGGCTGGGATTCCGAGAATGACCAAGGGCATAGGCACTGGTACCTTCTCTTCTTACTTTGAAACCCTAATTTATGATTTTTTATTTATTTTTTGTGAGTTTGGGGCCTTTTGGTTGCCCCAAAATTTGATCTTTTAAGCTAACCCTAGCTCTCGAGTACATCTAGCTGTAGAATTTTGGTCTAAACAACACAAATTTGAGCACTGGGGCTGAAAAATTGGGTTTTAGTTGAGTTTAGAAATAAAGGTTTGTTTTTATGTGTATATCTTTGTTCTGTTTTGGGGTTTTAAAAGGTCTGATCTTTATGACTTGGTTGTGAGGAGAAGTTTGCTTATAGTTAGTTGGGAGAATAGTTCTTCATTTCTTCAGTTGTTTTGGCGAGATAAACAGATTTTTAAAATTTTAGGATTTTTTTTCTGTACCACTGTTTGGCTATTTGGGATTTGTTATAAATTCAATCTTTCCTTGGTAGTTTTATATAACATACATTTGAAAGTGAAGATCTGAGACTCAGACCGTCACGGAAAATGTAGAGATCTCTATGAGGAAGTTTCCTAAATGCTTGTCACCTTACCTTACATCTCGCATCAGTTTTTACCTTTGTTATGTTAAAGTTAATTTTTAAAGTATTGATCCTTGACTGCATCTGTGTTCTTTGGTTGATCGTAGTTGTTAGTCAAGCCATAGCATACAAGAAACTGATTAGTAATAAATGTTACATTCATTCAATAGTGTATTCATTCTATGATCAGTGTTTACTAGGATAATTATTCCCTTTAATGATCATATTTCTATTAATTTGGCAATTGGATACTCCTCCACAGATTATTACATCGGCTTCAAGCTCGCTGGCGATTCTTGTCAATTTGGAGTGTCTATAACTATTTTTGCTCCGACCGTGGCAGACTTACCACGCATTCACTCGCTGGGAGACATAATTTGCCTTCATCACGTGGAGGTATTCTTTGTTCTTACAAAGATACTTTGGGAAGTATTACAGTTTATTTTGGTCAATTTACAATTTTAATCAATATCTAGTGAGTTGAGCTTGTTGGGAACAGGGATTTGTAGGATCTAGAATGGCTTTATCTCGTGGAGATTTATTGGTTCATTTTGAGATGCAAGATGGTATAGCATGTCAAAGCTTAATGTAGGGACGAAATGTGATTAATCAAATGTAGATGTGGAGACTACATAGCATGTCAACAATAGAGAGAATCTAAGGCTCAATTCAGATAGAACTGAAGTCTGTAAGGCAGTATCAGATAACAATCTCAAAAGGCTTAATGCAGGTTGATTATAAAAAGACCTTGAAAGTAATGAAACACAATCTTTTCACTGGAGATTTCATGTTTTGGAGTGAGAACCTCAGTTACCTCATGTCAGGATAGATTTAATTGTGGAACTTGAGTAAATATTTGAAATTTAAGGATCTTAGTGGGGACAATCACTATATCTTATTTCTGAAATTTAAGGATCTTGATGAAACCTTAAGATGCTTGGTTTTGAGCAAAGGACGTAGCAATAGATCCAGGGTTTTGAAAGGATTTGAGAGGATCTAAAGGGAGAAACCAGTTGGTGGAAAGTTCCTTGAGGATCAGAAGTTTAGGAGCAGAAGCTACTTGCCATAGAAACCAAACTATAAAAGGAGTCTAGTTGGTGGAAATCCTCCTTAAATTCTCACAACTGCTGATCATCACAGTCTAACTTTCTGAGAAATTCATCTTACTTTCTGCTTAACACGTATGAAAACCCTTTTTCTGCAGTCATTCATTATTAGTACTATTCTTGTTGTCATTTTCACAAAGGATACAAATGTGTATCGTTATCTTAATTTGGTGGTTTACCATCAAGTTTTAAGCATTCCGAATAATTGATTCCGCATGGTTTTCTCTTACCACCATCCATTTTTAGAACCATAATTTTAATACATAAAGTTATGCCACATTCCATAATGAAGGATGTTACATGTTTGTACGAAAATGATTATATGTAAATTGCTTTGCATTCTCTAATTTTAATTTTAAAATTTAAAATTTTGGGAGCATTCCTTTTTCAGGTGAAGGTTTATAAAGGAGAGAGTGGAGAGTACCTTTTGTGCCTTCAACAAACGTAAATCCTCATACAGCGTTCTTTGACAAAGAAGGAAGTGCGGGTGTTATTCCTTACAAAATCTCTACAAATTTTCGAGCTACTAATTATGTGAGCAAATATTTAGATCAGCTACGGTCATTATCACTTGAACATTACCAACCAGATGCAAATCGTCAACAAGATGCCAGTAAACCTCTGTCTCTCTTTCTGCACATCATGATAATATTCCATATGTATGTTGATCTATTTAATTGAGTATATAAGAAATATTCTTAGTGCACTGGTCTTGAAACCTTTGCTTATTTCCCTACATGTATAAAGCCTTTTCTATTTGTTACCAAAAATTGTACTTTTACCTTTGTTCTTATAAGTGTTTATTTTGTTTTATGCATGTGGTAATATTTTCGGAGAATACGTCAGCATGATTTTCTTGTCAGCACACAATGAATCATTTTGGAACATTCATCTGTAGATTTTTTTTCTTCTGCTCGTTGCCCTTTTTACTATCAAGAGACATGAAATCATTAGCACAACCGATGAAAGCTTTTATGCAAAATATTGGGCAGGCTCCAAGTCCTTCTTCTTTGTTCAATATGTTCAGAACTACATCCTCAATCAGTTATGCATGATGTTGCAAAACCTGTTCAATTACTATCCCTGAGCTTGTAGTTGTTTTTTGCTGGACATTGTCTTTATTGACAGATAAAATGCTTTGTGGTATAGTTTCTTTATATTTTCCACTCTTAGTTCTATTTTGATTAGTATTCTTGGTTGGTTTAGTTGTTAGCTTATTACTTTTAAAGGAGCTTGCAGAAGGGAAAGTTTGTGATATCCTCTGCAAGGTGAGTATATTTTCCTCAAATGTGCTAATATTGTTCTTTTTTACTCGAGATATAAGCTTAAAATGAAGAATTAGTTTTCTTGGATATGGCAAAGGTTGTCCATATTTGCAGAATTCCTAATGGTGATGGGTTAATACTTTATGTATGGGATGGAACCGACACTCCTCCGGTAACTTTTAAATCAAAGTAAGTACTATTTTAATTTCTCTTTACAATTAAATGTACACCTTTATTTATTTTATGAACATTTAATTACATGACTGATCTATTATGCATTATTAACAGTTAATATGACAGATGTAACCATCAAACTTGATATTATTGGTATGTGCCTTTTGGGTTTGGATTGTGGTGTAATTTACTATACCCAACTTCTAGTAAGCACATTCATATCAGCAAATGCTTGCTTCTCTTTAATAAATTAGCAAATTAAGTTTTATCTCTATTGATACCAATCATTATCCAACCATAAAAATTTGGGATAAAGGCATTGTTGTTGTTTTAACTATGTTCTTGTCATTTTCTCTTATTCTTCTCTTTAACTTTCATCTCATTCTCTCTTTCTTTACTTAAACTTTCTCTTGTTTGCATCCTGTGTACAGAGGAAAGCAATATCTATTGTCTCCTAGTATTTTGTGCATATCTTATTTAAGCTTTTTCTTTTATTTATTTATTTATTTATTTATTTATTTGCTAACCGGTCTTTTTTGAAAACAGCCTAAATATTGAGGAGAGTATGCCAACTCCTTTGCAACCTGAGTCATCGCCTTTGTCAAGTGAAATTTTAAGTTCATTTCCACGTATTGGGACGGTCCTCAGAGTAATTGCACCAAATGATTTTGAGCATATATTTGATTTACCAGGTCGTGAACAGTGGATAAAATTTTGTAATGTCACTTGTGGATTGCGGTCGGAAATTATGATAGGTGTCATGAACCCTGATGGTAAAGTCTTTATTTTATCTGATGAATATCAGAGTGTAAAACATCGCGAGAGGTAAATTCTTTGCTTTCAGTAGCTAATAATGAGTTTATTATTTTGGGCACGAAATACTTCTCTAGCTCTCTCTGTGTTGTCTATGTAGGATTTATAATGAGCGGAAGGCGTCAGACTTAGGGCCGAATCCCTTCGACATGCTCACTTCAGACTTCTCACGTTACTGGTTTACCTTTTTGATCCTTTTCTGTGTTTTGCAAATATAATTTTTACCTTAAGTTGTTGCATTATTGCATTTTCTTTAGTAATGAGGAGACGGTGTATTGGGAGAATCACAATTAAGACAATGTATGGAGAGAATCACAATTAAGACAAGTAACAACTACTATTTCTCCATGTAACTTGTAAACCCTTGCCAATTTTCTCTTTTATGACGTGAAACTTCCATCATATACTGTAATTTTCAGCTTTGCATCAATTTAAGGATTCAGTTCAGATCTCTAAAGGTCATGCATTTGACTTTTGGAACATTTATACTTGGGCTTATGTTTGGACAATTGGGTAACATTTGTTAGCAACTTGTCTAATGGAAAGCTTATTTAGGAAAATGCTTATTTCGTTCTGTCTAGTATATCTTCAACCTCGATGATGATAGAATAACAACGATAAGCACGGCGATCACAGCCATCGTTAACTGAAACAAATGAGCTCTTGAGATATAATTAAATAAACAAGCTACAATGTCCTTTCAATTGGTACCTCTGATCCTCATCAATATGATAATGTTGACAAATGATCTAAATTTCCTTGTAGATGACAAGTATATTCATATTGAATATTAATTCATGTGCATCATCTCTTAAAAGTAGCCTTCATATTTACAATTCTTCTTCTTGTAAATTTTTGTCAATTTTTCATCATCAAACAGAATTTTCTGCATATTCCATTTATTGGTATGTTTTGCATGAGAACAATAATGAGGAACCTTCTTGGTTTTCCCCTTATGTTGCAAGAAGGATTAATAATTTAGTTATCTGTATAAGATAATTATAACCGTAGTTTGTTACCTTTTCCTTGCATTGTATTTGAAATGATCATTAGAATCTCAAACATCTTTCTGTTTGCATATTTATGAATTTACTGTACCAGCTAACAACTAATATACTTCTCTGAATTGTTTAAACATGTCAGCGACTGATTACGAGACTGTTTCATATTAGACCTTGATGGAATCCATTCTTTCTGAGGTTTGCCTGTGCTTGATAAACTGTGTCTTGTTTAATTGTCTTTTAATTTTGTCCATATGACAAGAAAGGGAATAATCAGAATACTGACTGTGAGCAGTACTCAAAAGAAAAGCTAAGGATAGTTTGACAGAGGGATTACTATAATATTCCCTTTTCATTTAATTGAAGATAATGATATTTGTTATGAAGAAGAAACTGGAGCAGAAAAGTACAAGTCTAAAATATTAGTAGGCACCATGTGGATTTACATTTATTGAAGTGGTCATTTAATGCAACGATATTTTTGACTCTTCCAATCAATACTGAAGTATTAAATAAAATGAATGTATTTGTACAGAAGTAGTAAATCATTCTTGCCTTTTGAGTCAATTCAATTCAACTAAACTCTTTAGTACATGCATGTAACATTGGATTGCATTTGAACAGGAACTACTGAGCTGTAAATGCATTGTTAGAGTAGTAGCATCCTTACCTTGGCACGGTGAACATCTTCATTCTGTCAATAGATCCGTTCGTGCTCGATTAACACTTGAAGATCCAACAGCAAGACTTCATGCTTATATCTATGAAGGAGACTGGGTAACTCAATGCATGGCAGTTGAAAAGTTTTTTTTTTTTTAAACTTAGGAATCTCTCTTTTTTAATGTTCGTATCTTGCTCTATGATAGGAACAATTTATTGGGCCTGCTACGGGAGCTGATGATATAACTAGAAAGATGACGAAACTGTTGGGCATCAGAAACCCTCCCGCAGAAGAAAACGAGATGGTTTTGAGGAATCCTCCTTGGGTTAAGTGTTGTTTGAGGAAGTTT
Organism: Asparagus setaceus; assembly: GCA_012295165.1. Classification (NCBI taxonomy): domain Eukaryota; kingdom Viridiplantae; phylum Streptophyta; class Magnoliopsida; order Asparagales; family Asparagaceae; genus Asparagus; species Asparagus setaceus. The sequence continues at coordinate 667,494 of CM022704.1, read as the reverse complement.
CATCGCGATGAAAATGATAATTTCGGGACCATGAGGTTTCAAATATTTGGAACTAGGCTAATAGGGGATGCTGTTAATGACCAAGCTCAAGGAGAAGGCGGCGTTCAAGAGGAAGCAACAGAGGGGGTGACCGCCGATAGGCCAATTATCATTGACTGACAATGATATAGTTAAAATTTGTGTTTTGATATTTTGTTGGTGTATATATACACGGAGGTTTAAGGGTTTGGAAGTTTTTTGTGATGTAATTAAATACAGTTTAGAGAGACACTTGGAGTTGGAGGTGCATCTCTTGGTTTGTAAATAACCTTTTGTGGTAAATTAGCTCGAGAAATGCACCACTTTGGAATCATTATTGTTGTATTAGACAGATTATCAGGAAGTAAATGACATTAAGATACTTGTTAGCTCTGTAGCTTTGTGCTATTTTCTTGCTGGAGATGAACAGATCAAATTGTGAATTATCAGATATTGATGAAACAATTATAGTAAATAGTTAATACCACTGATGTGGATGTAAAGAACAGTCAACATCACAACTTAAATAAATATTTCAATTTGAAAAGCAAACAGAACACAATGTGGGTCGAAGGCTTGAAAATACTGAACAGATTGACTTTGACTAGTTATTATAATTCTTAAATTAAGTGCCTCTTAACATTATATCAAAATTCCGAAGTTATGATGACTAAAGTTTTATATTAACTCTGACAAGAATAATTTCTTTGATTTCTCTAAATGTCTCGCTTGGTACGCGGGAATGAGTGGGAATGGAATGCAATTCCAACTTCTTATTCATGCTTACCAAACATGATGTGTTTTTTGATGCTAGAAATGTCATTCCCACTTCTCATCAATTCCCACTTAATGTGAGAATTGCTATTTCCAATGAGTTATCAAGGAATTGATATTCCCACTTAAGTGAGAATAAAAATAATAAACTAAATTCCGATTATACCATTCTTAAAGATATTCCCACTTAATTCTCTAATCGCACCCAAACATGAGAATGTGAATGAGCATTCTATTCCCACATCAATTCCATTCCATTCCTACCTTCATTCCATTCCATTTATTTCACGTTCAAAGATTAGAAGCGAAATGCATAAGAGGTTCAGAGAAAGATAGGGACACTTGTTAGTTGAAACGGGTAGTGGCTATAAACACAGAAACATTTACATGTGAACACATTGATTTCCAACCAACAAAACGCACAGAGGAAAGTTTCACGCGCAACGAAGTCCTCAAAAGTCATCTAAGTCTACTTCATTTTTGAAAGAGACTTTAGCTGTTCAAAGTTGAAACAGTCCAAATACAATCTTTTTATATGTTACCTGCATTCAAATAGAGTTCCAAACACAAAATTGCCTCTCTCTCTCTCTCCATCATCACTCATGAACAAACCTATTCTTCTCTTCTTCATCTTCCTCCTCCCTCTATTTCTATCTGTTTCAACTTCAGCATCACAGAGCACTCTCTCAAAAGGGTCCTCTCTCTCTCTGTCGAGGACAATTCAGACATTTTACTCTCCCCGAACAAATCCTTCACTTGTGGTTTCTACAAAGTTGGCGAAAATGCCTACGTCTTCTCTATCTGGTTCACTAATTCAATCAGCAAAACCGTCGCCTGGACTGCGAACCGAGATCACCCTGTGAACGGTCATGGATCAAGATTCACTTTTCAAAGCGATGGAAGCGTGATTCTAATGGATGTCGATGAAACAATTGTCTGGAGCACCAACACAAGCTCGACTCAGGCCGAGATTTTGCAACTCTTGGACTCGGGGAATCTTGTTATTAAGGACACAAATGGTAATACTCTATGGCAAAGCTTTGATTCTCCTACTGATACTCTTCTCCCTACGCAGCCGATAACTAAAAATACGAAACTGATATCTGCAACGGCTAGAGGATCGGTTTCTTCAGGATATTATAGTTTTCTTTTCGACAATAACAATGTCCTGACGATGATATACAATGGACCCGAGATTTCTAGCATCTACTGGCCTAACCCTGATTATACTGTGTTTCAGAATGGTAGGACAAATTACAATAGCAGTAGATATGGAGTTCTTGATGAAAAGGGGCAGTTTTTAGCAAGTGATAGATTGGGTTTCAATTCTTCTGATTTTGGTTCTGGTATTTTGAGGAGATTAACTCTGGATTATGATGGTAATCTTAGACTCTATAGCTTGAACGAGTCTCATAAAAGTTGGTTAATTACATGGGAAGCTTTTCCTCAGTTATGCTTGGTACATGGATTATGTGGTAAGAATGGGATTTGCTCTTATATGCAGTCAAAAACAGTGTGTTCTTGTCCTCCAGGCTTTGAGATGAGCAATCAATTGGATTGGAGAGAAGGTTGCAAGCCGAAATTCGACACCATTTGTGAGAAGCCTGAGAATTTGAAGTTTGTGGAGCTTCCTCATTCTGATTTCTGGGGTTATGATCTCAATTTGAGCTCTCCTATATCATTGAAAGATTGTAAGAAGCTTTGTAAAGAGGATTGTTCATGTCAAGCTATAACTTATAAGGTAGGAAGTGGTGATTGTTATACAAAGAATGCACTTTTCAACGGGAGATCGTCTCCAGACAATCCTGGTGACGTGTACATTAAAGTTCCGAAGGGTATAGAAACATCGGGATTGAGTATTTCTCAAGAGAATGAGCCTAACTGTAGTAAAGCAGAAGATACCATGCATTCATCAAAGCAATATGAGAGCAGTGATGGAAAGACAAAATGGAATTATTTATACTGGTTTTTAATGGCATTCGGCTTGACTGAATTCTTCTTCATTGCGTCAGGATGGTGGTTTGTGTTCAGGAGAGAACAGAAGCCTACATCACTAGAAGAAGGTTACAGAATGATATCAAGCCAATTCAAGAAATTCACATATAAAGAGCTTAAACGAGCGACAAATAATTTCAAAGAGGAACTTGGAAGAGGAGGTTCAGGGGCGGTATATAAAGGAGTCTTGGACGATAAGAGAGTAGTCGCGGTTAAAAAGTTAGAAGATGTGATCAAAGGAGGAGAAGAGTTTTGGGCCGAAGTCAGTGTGATAGGGAAAATATACCACATGAATCTTGTGAGGATGTGGGGATTTTGTTCAGAAGGTTCGCATAAACTCTTGGTTTATGAACATGTACATAATGGATCATTAGACAAGCATTTGTTCACTAACCATATCAGATGGCATGAAAGGTTCAAGATTGTGCTCGGGGTGGCAAAGGCGTTAGCGTATCTTCATCATGAGTGTTTAGAGTGGATTATTCATTGTGATGTGAAGCCTGAAAACATACTCTTGGACGATAATTTTGAGCCGAAGATTGCTGATTTTGGATTAGCGAAGTTGACGAAGAGAGGTGGGGTTGGTTCGGATACTTCGCAGATACGAGGAACAAGGGGTTATATGGCGCCAGAGTGGACTTCAAATCTTCCAATAACTGCGAAGGCCGATGTTTATAGCTTCGGAGTGGTGATTCTTGATGTAGTGTTGGGGAGTAGAGTTTCTGATGGGGAGTTGACAGGTTTTGTTAAGATGGCGAAGGTGAAATTGGAGAGTGGAGATGAATCTTGGGTTGAGGATTTTGTTGATGGCAGATTGAAAGGAGAGTTTAATGGTGAGCAGGCAGTTGTAATGGTGAAAATAGCAGTTTCTTGTTTGGAAGAGGAGAGAAGTAGGAGGCCTACTATGGATTCTGTAGCTCAGAAGTTGATGTTACGTGCTGAGTAACATAGTTTTCCACGAAAAATTGAGTTGTCTTTACTTAGGATTTACTTGTATGGGTCTTTAGAATTTGGGTAGTTATGATTTATAAATTGCATAGGGGTGTCACTAGGGTCATATCTAAGTTCTTTTCAAAGGGTTTTATGCGCGTGACTTTCTTTCTATTTTCTGAATTTGTGGAGGCTCTGAGAGGTTTTCAAGAGAGCTTTCATGAATTTTATATATATATATATATAGAGCAAGACTCCTATGAACTTAAGTTCATAATGAATAGTGATACACTAACTTTTCTAACCACTCATCTTACTTTGGGATCCGTGAAAGATATAAATGCCACTTTGAGATTTGTGCATCACAAATCTCAAGGCAAGATGAGTGGATAAAAAAATTAGTGCACCACTATTCATTATGAACTTAAGTTCATAGGAGCCTTACTCTCTCTCTATATATATATATATATATATATATATATATATATATATATATATCATCAAACACTATCTACTATAATCAATAATCAATCTATTATAGTATATTTTATTTTTGTACCACCAATCATTTAGTTGAAATAAATGAAAGTATTCAAACAAAATTGTACCATAAACAAAGGTTTGTTTATAGATTTTACATAAACTGAATTGTGTGAAGATAATAATTACTTTCACTTTCAGGAATTATTAGAACCCACTGATTCACACTTTCTCAAGATCTTTACTTTCTATTACTATTACGAAGCCTCTCTCTCTCTACTTCTATTAACTCAAGCATAGTAGCAAGTGTACAGAGAAATACAATTCGAATACTTGCAGCATTACTCTAAGTTCGAAATACATCCACGGTAGAAGTCTATTATTCCATCATCTGTGAATAACATTTTTTAAAGAATGTTAAAATTTTTACCTATCAATGAGATGGTCCTTCGATATGCTATATGACAACATTTTACCTGCAGGATGAAACACTTTTTAGCTTCCTATGATTCCTAGTGCTACTACAGACATTGAAAGAAATGGAGAGTTCATCAATCATTCTGATGGTCCCTCGGCCTGAAAAGTTCTCAAATGTACGAGGAATTTATAAGTTATCGACCTTGACAGAATCATTGTATGTACAACTGCAGCATAGTTTCACACACACACACACACCAAGAGAAAATTAATCTGGCATCTCCCATCCAAAGATTTCGCCTCCCAAAAATATATTGATCAGTGATTGAGTACATAAGGTAGATAATTTAGGCTGTGCCGACAACAATGGCACAAAATTCTTTTTCAGTCGGTTGGACAAAAGCTCTGTAACTCCACAATAATCTTCGAACTAACACCTCCATGAACCTAGGGACTGAAACAGGTCATGAAACAAGCATTTTACAGGACATATTAGTTATAAAGCAAATAGCATGATGAACGGAAGAATTAGATACAGGAAATAAGAAACAATAGCTAAATTCTGGCCAGCAAGAGGTATGTTATATCAAAATATAAGTATCTAGAGAGAAAAAACTTCAGTGGAGTAGTGTTCTGTATGTAGTGCTCATGAGGACGATATCCAATGGTTGAGCATAATACATGCAGCTGTACATTCATAAACTACTGGATGACTTGATCCAAAAAGAATATATGATGGTATAAACAAACAAATGTTTGCTGGTATCCAGTCTTCTATGCACTCTAGTATGGGAATGGTACAGATAGAAACCAAGTTTTTCTATTTAATATCTGAATAAGATTTAATTATGCCTAAGGATATGAAAGTTCCATGAACTGACTTTAAAAAGAACAAAAATTGTGAATGCCAAAATCTAGTAGGAAACAAGGTTTCAACCACACAGGACAAAACAGAAAAATAACAAAACTAGACAGACCTTAGCCAAAAACAGACATAGTAAAGCTGAAAAAGACACAAAAAAAAAAAAGAAACACTAGGATCTTCAAAAGAAGGCAAACTGATCGAAAATTAAGTTAGATTCGATGAAAACACCAAAGAAAACAAAATGGAAAAACACATGATTAGCAATGCATGTTCTTGGACAAGCAATACAAATCAATTCAGATTCAAAGAGAAAATAAGAGGCTCTCCTACATAAAAGAAATGCTTCAACAAGTCTCTTGATTGAACTATAAATAGGTGAATATTGAGATGTAACAGCAGTTCAAGAACCATTCAAACAAATCTTATCCGAGAAGTTGCATTGTTCTCTGAATTATGTTTCATTCTCCAAACATCTGACCAAAACAATAGATATGATTGTGATACAATATTCTAAACTAGCACAGGTGATTCTGATAAAAAAGAGAATAATCTGCAGCCTAAGCTAAAGAATTGAGTAGTTTGGAAAAAGTGAAATCTAGTTTTATTGAAGCAAAATTGGTAAGACTAACTAACAAAAAGCACGCCAATCAAGAACACCATCAACAACCACGAATATGATATCACATCATCAAGAACCTGTAAGAAAGGAATAGATTCTACTATAATATACAGATTCTAAAGATGGCATCAGTGAAGTGGAGCAAGAGATAACAGCCTTATCAGCAAGAAGAGATCATGATTTAAGTAACAAGGCAAATTTTCACTTGCTAACAACGAAAAATAATTTTTTTCATGATGGGCAGATTTTAGGATTTTTGCTGTTGTTTAAACTTAAAACAATTGGGCATACAGTTCCATTCGAATGTGAGTTCGGGCACTCTAAGTTCAATTAACAGGCATTAGAGTTCAATTAGCACATCATATAGCATGGAACGTAGTGTTTAAAATATTGAATATTCTTGACTGTTTGCATGATATATTAAGATGCATATACAGCATGTGTCAATAAATATGATTCAATTGCACGATGAAATTTTTATTTGCATGTTAAGAAAATGTCAACACTCACTTAATGATAACTTATATGTTCTCGTTTAGAGAGCCACACACACTTAGTGACACTAACGGCATTCAAGTACTCCCATAGAGGATATGCTTTAGGACTAATAGGTACTGGCATGGTATCTAAAATTGACAGTTTATTTGAGGTACATCAGTTGGCAACACTGATTCCCTGCTATAACTACAAGACAAAGCTGACTGCAAAAAGATGATCCCCCTTGCACAAGGTGAGATATTACTTGCATTTTTCTACACCAACAATAACAAATAAATCCTACCCCAAATTCTCGGGATAAGTTGCATTTGTATATTCTATATAAAGGTTGAAGACTGGTGAAAAAAATAATTGTGCATGATAACATCTTTTAGTACTGACCATCCTCACACTTCTCTTTTTAACATGGTACAGTATACACCTTTCACGAAAGGCAAGTAAAATTGCTGGCAGCTAGTTTGGCAAATATTTCATGAGAATATAGCATATAATGATAGCAATCCAACATATTGAAAAATTTTATAAAAAAAAAAAGGCAACAACTTGCATCATAATAATGTAAGGAGCTAAAAGCCAAAGGTACAAAGAGGTTATCTAACCTTGGGAAGAGTAAGAAGACAAAAGTTTATCATAATCATATTTTTGTCGACATCATAAGTTTTGGCTTCTTTTCTGCAGCCTTTAGAATTTGAAAGGAGCACATCAAGGTTTCATCAACACTCATCATAGCACCAGCATTATCAAATTCACCACAGTAATTGGGTGCTGAGAATACAGTGACAAGTTGTCTATCTGCAAAGAACTCATAACCATCCTCCACAACCTACAATTTTTCAAAAATTAATGTTAAACAAGACCCAGGCTTATCCAACAAGTTCAAAACAAGTAAGAACAATTTTTAACCTGATGTGCACGACAGACAAGATCTAGATCATGCTTTGTCAAGAATTCAGCAACTGTATCAGGACCAAAAGTGTACGAAACCCCTCTATCATTCATTCCCCATCCTTGAATTTCTCTGCCAGGATCGGACCAAAGCAGGTCACACAATAAACCAGTATCAGGGACATCGGTAGGACGTGGTAAGCTTTTAATCTGGTCCAGGTTTGACAAATCTGGGGAAAGGCCGCCATGCATGCACAATATTTTGTCATCTATAAGAGCAGCTACAGGTAGACAGTTAAAGCAATCAGTGAACACCTTCCATAGTCTCACGTTAAACCGACGCTTACATTCATCATAAAATCCATATATCCTGTTTATAGACGCGCACTCATGATTTCCTCTCAGAAGAAAAAAGTTCTCGGGGTATTTGATCTTATAAGCAAGAAGAAGGCATATTGTCTCCAAGCTTTGTTTTCCTCGATCCACATAATCACCCAAGAATAAATAGTTGGCATCAGGAGGGAAACCTCCATATTCGAAAAGCCTTAAAAGGTCACTGTATTGACCATGAATATCACCTGAAAAATCCAGATAGAAAAAATGAGACAAACTGGAAGCAACAATTTGAACAGGAGGATTATTACCGCCAAGCACAAAATAGATAGATACAAGCAATCCACTCAATATTTTACAATAAAAATGATATAGAAAATAAAAAGAAGCTTAATATATATGTATCCTTTAAACAAAAGTGAGCCAGCTAATTTATTCAACAGCAGCTAGTGTGTAGCATGAATATAATCAAAAGAATCAGCCACGAGAAGCCCAAAGCTAATCTTTTGCGAGCCATATTGTAGGATTTGAGCAATAGAACAGTCGCAATATCTGCTTATATTGTATCCTTTTTTTCATTTTTTTTTTTTTTTTTGCAATAACAGTAGAAATTTTGATACAAAGCACGTCACAAGATGCCATCCAATAACAAACAGATATTTCAACTAAATATCATCTGCTCTGAATCCTACTAGCATCTCTTTCTGCAAGTTTAGTACAGTATCAAAATCAAATCAATAACAGAACACAGTCTAAATTTTAGGGCAAAAGAGAAGAAGGACGTAGAGGATCAGACCGCAGATCTTGATCGGAGCCTCGAGCTCGAGGAGGTTGGGCTGCTGGAGGAAGATCTCCTTCGAAGCGACGCAGAGCTGGCGGATCTCGGCCTCCGACATCTGGACTTGCTTCCCGGGCCTCGCCGATCGAACCTCGAGGAGCCTGTTGATGATGTCGTCGAGCAGCGCGGGATCGATCGCTTGCGCTTGCACCGCCGCCATGGCAGCCGAATGAAGATCGATCGATCGATCGGCCGAGGGGATTACAAACCCTAGATTGGTAGAGGAGGAGGAAAGAGGGAGAGGAGGAGGACGCGGTTTTGTTTTTAATTAGTCTCTCTCTCTTTACTACTTACTAGTGTCTTTTATGCATTTTGCTCCTCGGGATAATTTGTTATTATCTTTTTGTGAGCCGTCTCTTCTTCTTGTTTGTTGACATGGGGTGTAAATTTTGAGAAGAGACAAAGAGTTTGCTGGCGGAGATGCCAATATTTAATGGATTTTTAAATTTATTTTATTAATCAACGTAATCTAATTACGTGGAAGATAAACTAAAGGCTCGAGCAAATTTGTCTCTGTTTTTTTTTCAAATAAATATTCGTCCATAGTTTTGTAACATTGGCGATATATACGTATCTATATGGAGCAAGGCTCCTATAAACTTAAGTGTATAGAGAATAGTCATACACCAACTTTTCTATCCATTGATGTTGCCTTAGGATCCGTGAAAGATATAAAGCCGACTTTGAGATTTGCGCATCTCTTGATTTCACGGATCCCAAGGCAATATCAATGGATACAAAAGTTAGTGTATATTATTCCCTATCAACTTAAGTTTATAGGAGCCTCTTGCTCTATCTATATGAAACTTTTTTGTGATAAGTTTTATATAGTTAAGAGTTTAGAGCCGCAAGTCAATAGGTTAAAAAGGAGAGAAAAAGATCTTAACCGCTTTTATCACATCCTTTTTATTCTACGTAAACTCAGTAAAGTGGGAGAAACTTATCATGACCAGAGAATGTGAAGCTGTAACGGCTGTCAACATGAGTCAATTTTATCACAGTCTACAGAGAGAGCATGAGCACCGGACGAAATTGAACTGGGAAAAATCATTTACATTCAAAAGACAATAGCCAAAGATGATGCACATACAACACATGATTACAAATATCCTAGACAAGTTGTTTTCAGGATACAGCTGTAGAAAAATGCTCGAAAACAATGTGTATCTGCAGTTGCTTAACAAACCAAAACAAAGTTATAAACATGACGCCCATCGCAGGTAGCCCAGCGGTTCGGGGCTCAGCTTTAAAGCTGCCTCCTCCCTCGATACCAGGGTCGAACCCTGAGGGGGTGGGAACGGAATTAAGATGGCCCCTCGGCCCATGGGGTTCTCTTGGTGGCTGTGGTGTTCGAACACAGGACCAAATCTGTTGGAGGCCACAAGTTTCCATGTTTCAAATAATAAAAATAAAAAAGGAAAGTTTTAAACCCGACATATAATCTGCAAATTTCCTACACTTGTACCAAAAACAAATTCTCACAAGTGAAGAGTCTCTGCAGTACTTTCTGCCTCCGGCTCCATGAAGATATTGAGATACTGTAATGCTGGCAACACATCATCATGCACCTACTATAGATAATGGATTCCAAAAGAAGTTGTGTTCTCAAATAAGTACATCAGCAACAAAGAAACCAATTTAGTCCTGTATGAAAGACAATTAAATGTCACATACAAGAGAATGGCAGCAAACCTAGCTGAGTGGAAAAATCTAAGTTACATGAATGCGTTACACTTTTGAGATTAATGGTTTCTACCTATACAAGACGTGAGACTACGTTACTGGCAGCAGCCACAAAACTTGCCACCATATAAATACTCACTGAAACAACAAAATCGTCCTATTCATCTAAACGCTGTGAACAAGGAAAATATCGTAACATTGATCAGCGAAGCCATTCATCTAAACGCTGTGAACAAGGAAAATATTCTAACATTGATCAGCGAAGCCAGACAAGCAGGATTTGAGTATCTCATATGTCATGAAAACAATACCAACACCGGGGACAACTTTATAGTACTCAGGCAAGATCCCCCTGTACAGACCGCGAAAGCCTTCATATTTGATTATGTGGCCAAACACACCAAATAAACCAGAGTTGTAAACCCGAGCTCTTCCGGCGGCACCTTCCAACTGCATTCGTCGCCTCACAAGATCCAATGGGAATGTCACTGAGAAATATAGATCAGAAGTCAGTATGATAGTTTTTAAAAATAAAAGTACCATTAACATTTTATCCTATATGACCTGATGAGAGCCAAGCTCACATGAACTTCTTAGTTCTTAGGTTCATTATCAATCAAACAAAAGTTAATATAATACAAAGGGTAAGTTTCAGAAACCCCCCTTGAACTTCGAAGCATTTTCCACGAAACCCACTTGTTTATTCCAGTAAACTCCCATGAACTTTTGGGGTGTCTCACAACCCCTCTAAACTTTCAACTTTTCCTCACGGATCCCTACCTGTAGATGGCAAATACCTAAAATGTCTTTTGAGATAGAGAAAAAACCCCAAATTAATCATTTACCATTTACAAGCAACGGACCCCACCTCCCTCCACTAGGGAGGTTTCTCTCTCAAAACACGATATTTGGACACCCGTGTTCTATGACTCTGATACTTCTAATATAATAATATGAACCAAAGAGAGGAAATATTTAAGAAAAAACAATTATGAAAGAATCTACTAAGTGAATGATAGAATCGGTGTTAACAAGTGTGTTGTGATTTCATGGCCATCCAAACCCACGTCATATATTAGTGATCCAACGCCTAGAGGAGAGATAAAATCCGTATCATATTTAACATATTCAGCCTATGCAGTTCATTTATCACAATTTCAGTTACATACCAGTTGATGCCGCAATGCCAGAAAGACTTCCACAAGTTAAGCTAACCAGGACTGCAGAATCATGTGGCCTGTCAAGCAAAGAATCAAAATTCACATGTTAACTGCGACTATATGATGAAAATAAGTCAATCCTCAGCAATAAGGAACATGGATACCTTAATAGAAAAACTGTCATTTACCTTTCGAATTGCCAAAAGGATCTCAGAGTCTCATAAACAGAGAAGCTAATTGCTATACTGGGTCCAACACCCTACGGTTTTCCAGACATTAATGTCAACAAAGATACATAACAGGAAAAGACAGTTGTATTGACTCTGAACTCTACCAGTAGTGTTGCTCCAAGACCTTTATACAATCCTCTGATACCCTCATCTCTGGAAATGGAATAGAGTGCATGTGAAATACCTCTATAGTATATTTTATTGGTCTGCAAAATTCAGATCATAAGAGATCAGGTATGCAAACAAAGATGACATTACAGAAGCAAGAGTCAATAATCCAATCCAAGCCCTCAGATTTTACATTTGTGAAATGTAAAGGTTAGATGCAACATAAGGGGTAAGATTCAAAGGTAGTTCCATTTTCATATTGGACATGGATGATCCAAACCAGAATTCTGAAACAAATATATACTACGTTCATCTAACAAGCTCTCTATGAGGTAATCGTACTTGCAGATATGTTCATTGTTGATAAAATCACTGGATATAGTTGCAACCATGTATATTCTTTGTAAAATAAATTGATGACTGAACGAATGTGAACATGTTACTCCTATATGGTTGTTGATTTTTTTTTATTTGCGCGTTTATTATGGTTTATGGAGAATGCCAAAAGCATGTGCCAATTTACTATTGCCCTTCAACAAAACTGATCTTTCCTTCTTTTAAAAAAAATTATATAGAGAGAGAGGATGGGGTTCCAAACAATCTTTCCATTAAAAGGTAAATAATTGTTTGGTAAATTTAGACCCTAAATGTACAAGCACAACAATGTGTAGCACCAATTTTTTGGTGTTGGCTGCCAAATTTTCTTTCTATATCTCTTAACTCAATATTGATACTAAAATGAGGTATTAATCACATACTAGTTAAGATGTCATGGCACTACACCCAAGCATGACTATCTAGAAAAATTAAGTGCATCAAAGGATAAGAGAAGATCTATGAAATTATGCAAATCTGAAATGGTATGTCTTCTAATGCAAGACTTTGAAGAATGATATATGCTTAAAAATATAATAAATTCGTATATGCACTGAGTACCAGCAATTGACCTGATAACTCTTTGTTACTAACAAGAAAGGAGTCACTTCATTGTGGTGCTGGATGTAGGGGAGGCACAGTTGTGTCAACCCTACAATGAGCATTAAACAAATGAGAACAAACTAGGTAAGTAGGTAATAAAGATATTAAGCAAGAGTATTTCAATAAAAGAAGCAGCTTGAAAAACCAACTATGGGGCCATATGTCGTAATCAGCTTGTTGCAATGAGTTTAAGGTATTGTAAATCACAATATTAAATTCAAGGTTACCAAGAAACTAGTCTTAAGAATACAATGGCAGCACATAGTTTGCTACTACAACTAAAACAATTCAGGAATACATAAAGAATTAGTAGCCGAATGCCACGTTCCTTCATTATATAATTAATTAACATTTATGTTGGTTTGGAGTGTGACACGTGTGTGTGTGTGCGCGCGCGCGTGTGAGTACATAGATAGATGTGTGTATTCTTGTGTGCGTGCATGGGTGGGTGGGGATGTGTGTGCATAGAGAGAGATCTATACTGACAGAAGAAAGGAATGCATGTAAATTTTGAGCTATTTTAAGATTCCGTGTGTACCAAAAATCTAGCAATAATGTTTAGTTGTATATCCTAGATAAGCAGTGGACCGTCGTACACTAAAGAAGACTCATGAAAGGTAACTATACACAATGAAATTCACCATATGCCGAGAAATCAATAAAAGAAAAAGTTACAGTTCTGAAGACAGACATATGAGTGACACCACCCATAACAGATATTCATTACAAGTTTCAAACAAATAATGAGAAAAATAACCATGGGGAAGCATATACATCTGGTGAATGAATAAATTGAAACAAACGAATAGCCTTAACCTATCATGGAAATGATGAGATCACCTGAGCTGCAAGACGTGTTCTCACAAGGTCTAACGGATATGTGATGGATGCTGCTGTTATTCCTGCAAGACCACCGCCTACCAATCGCACACCGACATCCGCGCTCACGTAATCCTTATGCCTGTCAAATCCTGGTACCAGTTGTAACAACTGCAAGAAATACAGTTCCGAAAATTAGTAAGAAGTTCAACACAGTAGATATCTGGCTAAAACTTTTCAATATTCTTACATTTTTGTAGCGTTCGTAAGCATAAAAGCTGATGGAAGAGTAAGGCAATCGATGAGTAATCGTAACCAAGTTTCCTCTCCAGAAAGCTCTAAACCCTTCTTCACAAGCAATTCGAGAAGCCTCGCGCCATATACTAACATTTCTTAGAGCCACAACATCAGTGTGCATACCTTGCACCTAAAGAAGATGTGTAATCAGGTCATTAATCTATCTTTAAAAGACTGACTGAAATATCCAGTAACCAGTTGCAATTAATCATCCAATTGAATAAAATGACACTAAAAACAGTATCTTTCCCCAAAATAAAACTGATTCTTTCCTTATCAATCTAATACAAAGTAGAGAGTAGTGCATTTTCAGGCTTATGGTTGAGACCTAGGCGTTAATCACCAAGAATGAATCTTTATACCTGAAAGAGGATGGTGAGGCGAGCGAGCGGAGCGGTGCAAGTTTTGCTCACAGCTCCGGCGACTCCTCCGGCCAAGAGATTGGTAATCGTCCCGATCTGAGCCTGTTGCTGATTGCGCGTCGAGTATTTAAGACCGCCGCCGCCTCCATGGACGGAGCTTAGAGCCCTATCGCCGACTGTTGCCTCCGTCTGCATCGCGTTTTGTGAGTTCTAACCCTACAATTCCTTCGAGGCTGTTGAAACCCTAGCTCAAACGCGAAAGCCCGATTTTTTTAGTTTATTTGGTACGTTGTCTTGCGGGAACTTTTTACGTGTCGTCGATGGGAGATGTTAAGGGGGGAGGATTGAGCACACGGTAGGGAGCGATGGGCTGTGCGCAAGGCAGCGTAACGGAGGGAGCGAGAATGTAAGCGCACATAAGAGAGAATATTCTTTTTGTCTTGTTTGAAATATTCTGGAATAAATATACAAATATTCTTGATCCACTCTCAATGTAGAGCTTTGTTAGCACATTTTGAGAATGATTGTATTTGGATGAGAGTGAATAATATCTAGCAAAATGTAACGCTAGATAGTTTAAAACTCACTACCTTTGTTATTATGAAGAGAGAGAACTTTAGCAATTTTTATCGGATCATTTTTTTATCCTTCTTTTCTTATCTTAAATACAATGAGAAATTGGTGGTTTGCTATTAAAATCTCTCATCTCAAAAAATTGACATGCGTTGCATCTAAGCAAACCAAGGGGTTATTGGTTGAGGAGGATTGTTGACTCGAATTCGGACTTTTCCTTAGATTTTCAATTTAAGACGTTATTCGTTTCGGACTAGAATTTGGATTTAAATTTAAGGTGTTATTGGTTTAGGACTAGAATTTGGATTTGAATTTAAGGTGTTATTGGTTTAGGACTAGGATTCGGATTTGAATTTAATGTGTAATTGGTTTATGAGTAGGATATGGATTTGAATTTAAGGTGTTATTGGTTGTATAGAATTGTTATTAGGACTAGGGCTTCAAAATTCATATTCTATTCCAACTCTATAGTTTTTAATGAGAAATTTTCTAGAGAAAAATAGTGGATTATGATCACACTTTGTGGATTTTCTCTCTTCTCTTCTCTTTACTTATTTAAATATTTAATATTAATATTAATATATTTATCTCTTAAATAATGAATATTTCAAATTATTTGTATATAAAGTTGAATATATTTACTTTTAAAATATTTGAATCAACTTCTTTAAATTTATTTAGTTCATTCAGGATGAAGTATACTTAACACTATTTTATCGCTAAAATAATTACTCTTTAATATTAAATTAGATAGGTTTATTATGTAGTATTATTTAAATATATATTTTTAAATATTTAATATTATATTGCATGCATTTAGTCTTTACTTAAATGTTAGATATGAAATGTATTAACACATAAATACTATATATATATATATATATATATATATATATATATATATATATATATATATATATATATATATATATATATATATATATATATATATATATATATATATATATATATATATATATATATATATATATATATATATATATATATATATATATATATATATATATATATGAATCTTTTGGACAGTTGTTTCTCTTTTTTAAATTTTTCTAAGATATGTTAAAAAAATTTGAATTTTAGAGTTCGCTTGCAATTTTAAAGTTTTAAAAAATTTCACAAGTTTAAATTTTTCAAGGGCTGGTATTATCTATATCAAATGACTAACCATTATTCAACTTCTAGTAGGAATAGGATTAGGGTTGACTCTAATTTTGAAAAACTCTGCTTTTTGTGTATTAGATCTCTCGCACCGCCGCCAATAGGTTAGGCTTAATAATTTCATGGAGGTAAAAATTCATAATTTCATGAGTAATAACCCATGATTTCTGGCCATTTTTAGTCGTTCCAAGCCATTAGCAAATAATCTCGCGGAGGCCGAATATCACGTTTTAATGAGCTTTAACCCATTGGGAAATAATTTTGCGGAGTCCAACGTTCAGGATTTCCTGATCTATAACCCATGATTTGTGGTCATTTTCAGTCATGTTGACCCTTTGGAAAATAATTTCACAGAGTTTAAACTTCAATTTCATGAGCTATAATCCTTTGCGACCATTTTTAGTCATTCCTACCCATTGGAAAATTATTTTGCATAAGCCAAAATTTACGATTTCATGAGTTATAACATATGATGTTTTGCCATTTTTAGTCGTTTTGACCTATTGCAAATAATTTCAACAATGCCAAAATTTAAGATTTCATGAACTATATAACCCATAATTTGTGGCTATTTCTAGTCATTTTTACCCGTTGGAAAATAATTTTGAGGAGTCCAAAATTTATGATTTTATGAGCTATAACCCAAGATTTATGGCCATTTTTAGTTGCTCCTACCCATTAGAAAATAATTTCATGGTGGCCAAAGTAACGATTTCATGAGTTGTAACTTATAATTTTTGGCTATTTTAGTCGTTTTGAACCATTGGCTAATAATTTTGCAGAGTCTAAAATTCATGATTTTATGAGCTATAACTCACGATTTATGGCAATTTTTATTCGTTCTGACTCATTAGCAAATAATTTTGCTAAGGTCAAAATTCAGCATTTCGTGTGCTATAACCCATGATTTGTTGCCATTTTTTTGTTATTTTTACCAACTAAAAAATAATTTTGTGGAGGCCAAATTCTACATATAATGAGCTATGGTCCAAGATTCGTGGTCATTTTTATTCATTCTAACCGTTGATAAATAATTTCACGAAGGGATAAATTTAGGATTTCATGAGCTATAGCCCTTGATTTGTGACCATTTTTATTAGTTCCGACCCATTGAAAAATAATTTCACAAATGCCAAAATTCACAATTTCATGAGCGATGACCCACGATTTTACATCATTTGTAGTCATTCCAATTCATTGACAAATAATTTCATGGATGCTAACATGTGTGAATTCTTGAGTTATAACCCATGATTTTTGGCCATTTTTAGTCCTTCTAACCCATTGACAAACAATTTTGTAGAGGTAAAAATTCAGAATTTCATGAGCTATAACCCACGATTTGTGATAATTTTTCCTTATTCTGACCCATTGGCGAACAATTTCTCATAGGCAAAATTTCAAAATTTTATTAGCTATTGGCAACGATTTCTGATAATGTTTTATCGTTCTGAGCCATTGGCAAATAATTTCACGGAAGAAAAAATTCACAACTTCATGAGTTATAGGCCATGATTTTTCACCATTTTTAATCGTCTCTATCCATTGGCAACTAATTTTACGGAGGTCAAATTTCAGAATTTTATGAGCTAGAATCCACGATCAATTGCCATTTTGTGTTGTTTCTACTAGTTGAAAAATAATTATGTAGGGTTAAAAAACTAGATATTATAAGCTATAACCGACGATTTATTTTTTGTCATTCCTACCTATTAAAAAATAATTTTGCGTAGGCCAAAATTCATGATTTCATGAGCTATAAGCCATGATTTTTTACCGTTATTAGTTCTTATGACCCATTGAAAAATAATTTTGCTGAGACCAAAATTAAGGATTTATTCATTAAGATGCATTGGCAAATTATTTCTTGGGTGGTCAAACTTCAAGATTTCATAAGCTATAACCCACGATTTGTGACTATTTTTAATCGTTCCTACCTATTGGTAAAATAATTTCGCGAAGGCTAAAATTAACAATTTCATGAGTTATGACCCACAATTTTTGACTATTTTTAGTTGTTCTGAGCCATTTGCAAATAATTTAGCAAAGGCCAGAAATCTTGATCTCATAAGCTATACCCACGATTTGTGACCATTTTTATTCGTCCTAACCCATTGGTAAATAATTTTACGGAGGCCAAATTTTAGTATTTTATGAGCTATAACCCACGATTTGTGAACTTCTTTTTATTATTTTTCCCCATTGGAAAATAAATTCTTGGAGACCAATATTTAGGATTTTATTAGCAATAACCTACGATTTTTAGCTATTTTATTCGTTCCAACCTATTGGTAAACAATTTCGCAGAAGGGTAAAATTCAGAATTTCATGAGCTATAATCCACGATGTGCGGCCATATTTTTTGTTCTGGTCCATTGAATAATTATTTCACAGAGGCTAAAATTCATAATTTCATGAGTGACAATCCATGATTTCTGGGCATTTTTAGTCATTCCGATCCATTGGGAGTAACTTCGCGGATACTAAAATTCACGATTTCATGAGCTATAACCTATGATTTTTAGATATTTTTAATCGTTTTGACCCAATGGCAAACAATTTCATGGAGGCAAAATTTTAGGATTTCATGAGCGATAACCCATGATTTGTAGCTATTTTCATTCATTCCGAGTCATTGACAAATAATTTCTCAGGGAGAAAAATTCATGATTTCATGAATTATACCCACGATTTCTAATCATTTTTAATCATCTTGTGCCATTGGCAAATAATTTTTTAGAGGTAAAAATTCATGAATTCATGAGCTATAGTCCATGATTTTTCACCATTTTTAGTCATTCCTACCCATTAACAGATAATTTCATGGAGATTAAAATTTTGAATTTTATGAGCTATAACCCACGATTTGTAGCCATTTTTATTGTTTCTACCCATTAGAAAATAATTTTTAAGAGTCCAAAATACTCGATTTCATCAGCTATATCCCACGATTTGTGGTCATTTTTAGTCTATCTACCTATTGGAAATATTTTGCATAAGCCAAAAAATCACGATTTCATGAGCTATACCCATGAATTTTTTTTGCCATTTTTAGTCATTCTAACCCATTAGCAAACAATTTCGTTGAGACCAAAATTCAAGATTCCACGAGCTATAACCCAGAATTTGTGGCCATTTTTATTCGTTCTAATCCATTAGCAGAAAGTTTCATGGAGGCCTAAATTCACGATTTCATGAGTTATAACCTATGATTTCTGGCTATTTTTTTAGTCGCTTTGACCCATTAATAAATAATTTCATTGATGCCAAAACTCATGATTTCATGAGCTATAGTCTATGATTTTTGGCTATTTTTATTCATTTCTACTAGCAAATAATTTCACCAAGTCCAAAATTCACGATTTTGTGAGCTATAACCCACGAATTTTGGCTATTTTGATGCAATGAAAAATAATTTCACGGCTAAAATTCATGATTTGAAGAGCTACAACTCACAGTTTTTGACGATTCTTACGCGTTCGGAGCCATTGGCAAATTTTGCGGAGGCTCAAATTCATGATTTTAATGAGCTCTAACCCATAATTTTTAGCCATTTTTAGTCATTTCTTTCCATTAATAAATAATTTTGCGAAGGTCAAAATTCATGATTTCATGAGCTATAACCCGTGATTTTTGGCCACTTCGAGTTTTTCTAAACTATTGCCAAACCATTTCGATGAGGCAAGAATTTAGGATTTCATGAGCTATAACCCATTATTTGTGATGATTTTTATTAGTTACGACCCATTAGCAAATTATTTCATGGGTGGCTGAAATTTAGGATTTCCTAACGTATAACCTATGATTTGTGGCCATTTTTTATCGTTCTTACCCATTGAAAAAATAATTTTATGAAAGCAAAATTAACGATTTCATGAGCTATGACCCATGATTTTTTGCTATTTTTAGTCATTGGCGAAAATAAATTCTTGTATCTTTAGTCGTTCTGAGCCTTTGGCAAATAATTTCGCAGAAGTAAAAATTCATGATTTTAATGAGCCATAACCCATATTTTTTTATCAATTTTAGTCATTTCTGCACATTAGCAAATAATTTCGCGAAAGTCTAATTTTAGGATTTCATGAGCTAACCCGTGTTTTGTGGCCCCTTTTTATTACTTCTACCCATTGGAAAATAATTTTGCGAAGTCCAAAATTTACGATTTTATAAGCAATAACCCATTTATTTTGGTCATTTTTAGTCAACAAAAATAATTTTGCGAAGTCTAAAATTCACGATTTTATAAGCAATAACCCATTTATTTTGGTCATTTTTAGTCATTCCAACACATTTACAAATAATTTCAAGGAGGCCAAAATTCAGAATTTGATGAACTATAACCCATAATTTATGACGATTTATATTCATTTCGACTCGTGAGCAAATAATTTCTTGGGGGCCAAAATTCATATTTCACGAGCTAACCCACAATTTCTGACCTTTTTTAATGGTTCCAAAATATTGGCAGATAGTTTTACGAAGGTAAAAATTCACTATCTCATGAGCTACAGCCCATGCTTTTTGGCCATTTTTATTCGTTTCTACCCATTAGCAAATAATTTTGCCGAGTCTAAAATTCTTGATTTCATGAGCTATAACCCACAATTTTTTGCCATTCTTAGTTTTTCTGACCTATTGGCAAATAATTTCATGGATGCCAAAATTTAGGATTTCATAAGCTATAACCCACGATTTTCGATCATTTATAGTCGTTCTAAGCCATTGGCAAATAACTTTACGGAGGTAAAAATTCATGATTTCATGAGCTATTAACCATGATTTTTTGCCATTTTTAGTCATTTTGATGCAATGAAAAATAATTTCACATCTAATTCATGATCTCATGAGCTATAACTCATAATTTTCGATAATTTTTAGTCATTTTGAGTTATTGGCAAATAATTTCACAATGGCCAAAATTCACAATTTCATGAACTATAGCCAGCGATTTGTGACCCTTTTTTATTGCTTTTACCAATTAAAAAATAATTTTGCAGAGTCCAAAATTAATAATTTCATAAGCTATATCCCAAGTCTTTTGGTCATTTTTAGTTATTCCGAGTCATTGGCAAATAATTTTATAAAGAAAAATCAACAATTTCATGAGCTATAGGCCATGATTTTTCGCTATTTTTAGTCATTTATACCCATTGGCAACTAATTTCGTGGAGGTCAAAATTCAGAATTTCATGAGTTATAACCTACGATTTTTGGCCCTTATTTGTTGCTTCTACCTATTAGAAAATTATTTTGCAGAGTCCAAAATTCACGATTTCATAAACTATATCCCATGTCTTTTGATAATTTTTAGTTTGTTCTGAGCCATTGACAAATAATTTCACGGAGGTAAAATTCATGACTTTATGAGCTATAGGCCATGATTTTTCGCCATCTTTAGTCGATTCTACCCACGGGCAACTAATTTCGTGGAGGTCAAAATTCTCAATTTCATGAGCTATAACCCACGGTTTGTGGCCATTTTTTTGTTGTTTCTATACTTTGAAAAATAGTTTTGCAGAGTCAAAATACTCAATTTTATGAGCTATAACCTATACTTTGTAACCATTTTTAGTTAATCCTACCTATTGAAAAATAATTTTGCGTTGGCCAAAATTCATGATTTCATGAGCTGTAAGCCATGATTTTTGACCATTTTTAGTCATTCTGACCCACTGGCAAACAATTTTGCTATGGCTAAAATTTAAAATTTCATGAGCTATAAACCATGATTTGTGATAATTTTTATTCATCTATGACCCATATGCAAATTATTTCTCGAGTGACCAAAATTCAAGATTTCATAAGCTATAACCCATGATTTGTGGCTATTTTTAATCGTTTCTACCCATTGCAAAAATAATTTCACAAGGGTCAAAATTACTGATTCCATGAGCTATGACCCAGCTTTTTGCTATTTTTAGTCGTTCTAACCCATCGGCAAACAATTTAGCAGAGGCAAAATTTCTTGATTTTATGAGCTATAACCCATAGTTTATGGCTATTTTTATTCATTCTGACCATTAGTAAAAAATTTTGTGAAAATCAAAATTCACCATTTCATGAGCTATAACCCATGATTTGTAGCTATTTTTTTAAATTATTTTTACCCATTGGAAAATAATTTCGCTGAGGCTAATATTCAAGATTTTATAAGCTATAACTAATGATTTGTGGCCATTTTTATTTGTTCCATTTCATTGGTAACCAATTTCACAGAGGCCAAAATTTAGGATTTCATGAGCTATAATCGACGATTTGTATCTATTTTTATTCATTCTGACCCATTAAAAATAATTTCACGGAGGCCAAAATTTACAATTCCATAGCGAAAGCCCGCGCTTTCTGGCCATTTTTATTCGTTCCTACCAATTAGCAAATAATTTCGCGGAGGTCAAAATTCATGATTCATGAGCTATGACTGATCATTTGTGGCCATTTTGTTGTTTCTACCCATTAAAAACTAATTCAATAGAGTCCAAATACTCGATTTCATGAGCTACCCATGATTTGTGACCATATTTAGTCGTTCCTATCTATTAAAAAATAATTTTTTGTAAGCCGAAAATCATAATTTCATGAGTTATAACCCAAAATTTTTGGCTATTCTTAATCATGCTGACCTATTAGCACACAATTTTCTGAGGCCAAAGTTCAGGATTTCAGGAGCTAGAACCATGTATTTTAATTAGCTATTTTTAGTCATTTTGAGCCATTGGCAAAAAATTTCACGTAGGCCAAAATTCATAATTTTAATTAACTATAACCCATAATTTTTTTTCATTTTTATCATTTCTACCCATTAGTAAATAATCTCGTAGATGTTAAAAATTTAAGATTTTATGAGCTATAATTCACAATTTGTAGCAGCCCCCGCCCCGCTTTTTTTTACTTCTACCCATTGAAAAGTAATTTTGTGGAGTCCAAAGTTTAAGATTTCATAAGCTACAACCATGTATTTTGGTCATTTTTAGTCGTTCCGACCCATTGCCAAATAATTTCACAGAGGCCAAAATTCAAGACTTCATAAGCTATATCCCAGAATTTTTTACCATTTTCAGTCATTTCGAGCCATTAGCAAATAATTTCGCAGATGTTTGGGTCGAAAGTTGATTCCATTTGTAAAAGTTGAGAAAATTACACTTTTGGTTCTCAGTTACAAAGAAATTTAATAACTCTCTCACAAACTCGAACAAAAGACGCTACAAGTGTAGATCTCCTGTTTTCATGGGACTTTGCCTGTGCCGGGGACGCGTAATCCGTGGACCACCGAGCAGCGATCGTCAAATCGACGGGGTTTAGTTGATGCTTCGCAAAAGAAACAAGAACTTCAGCAAATATCTTAGCAAAGTAAGATATCTACTCTTCTCAAGAATAAGTCAAAGCTTAAACTCGAGGAATCTCCGTTTAGACCGTGTTATTGAACTCCGGAAGCTTGGATTCTCTCCCTCTCTCTCTTTTTGATGGCCGACCCCCTGCCCAAGTGGACATAGGAGGGTATTTATAGTCTTTGGGAAACGTGCCCTCTGAAGAAACACAAGTGTCATAAGTGCTCCACATTTGCAGTTAGCGCGAACTGAGCCGCCGCTACTAAGCCGCTTTACTGGCCGGCCGCTTCACCGGGCGGGCGCAGGCAAGATAATACCGGTGGCGACAGATGAGCCGCCTCGCTAACCGGCGAGGCAACGCCGCCCTCCACCGTTGTAACGGTTTTCCCGCTTTTAGGCACGATTAAATGCCCTAGAATCACGCCTAGTGGTATCTTCGGCGATGTAACCGCACATTAAAGTATCTGAGCGTCTCTGCTGATAGAGTCAAGTGGGCCCCACCAGATTGATTTAGACCCTTCAAGAGCTCGTTTTAAGTATTACGGGTGTCTCGCCTTTGGCGAGCACAAATAAGTGTCTCGCTAGTAGCGAGACACATCAAGGTGTCTCGCTCGTGGCGAGGCACAAACAAGTGTCTCGCTAGTAGCGAGACACAAGCGAGTGTCTCGCTTGTAGCGAGGCACAAACAAGTGTCTCGCACTATGGCGAGACACAATCTTCCCGTGTGTTGACTTCTTGAGATTTTGACGACGTTGTCCTTCGATCTTCTCATAATTTAGTCATATTTGAGGTTCTTCAGCAATTTTTGATGCCTACAGCAGAGACCAAAATTCACGATTTCATGAGTTATAACACATTAGCAAATAATTTCGTGGAGTTTAAAAATCAGGATTTCATTAGTTATAACCCACGATTTGTGGTCTTTTTTAGTTGTTTCCACCTTTTAAAAAATAATTTCACGGAGTTTAAAATTCATGATTTAATGAGCTATAATGTCTAATTTGTGGCCATTTTTAGTCATTCCTTCCCATTAGAAAATAGTTTTGCATAGGCAGAAAGTTACAAGTGTATGCGCTGTAACCTATCATTTTTAATCATTCTGACTCATTGCAAATAATTTCGACAAGACCAAAATTCAGGATTTTATGAGCTATAACCCATGATTTGTGGCCACTTCTAATCGTTTCTACCTGTTGGAAAATAATTTTGTGGAGTCCAATATTCATGATTTCACGAGCTATTACCAATGATTTGTGGTCATTTTTACTCGTTCCTACACATTGAAAAATAATTTGGCGGAGGCAAAATTAACAATTTCATGAGCTATAACCCATATTTTTTTGGCTATTTTTAGTCATTCTGCACCATGCATAAATAATTTTACGGAGGCCAAAATTCATGATTTAATGAGTTGTAACCCATGATTTATGGCCATTATTATTCATTCTGACCCATTAGCAAATAATTTTGTTGAGGCTAAAATTCAGCATTTCATGAGCTATAACCTACGACTTGTGGGTATTTTTCATTGTTTTAACCCATTCAAAAATAATTTTGCAGAGGCCAAAAGACATGATATAATGAACTACAACTCATGATTTGTGGCTATTTTTATTCATTCTGACACATTGGTCAACAATTTCGCGAATGCATAAATTCAGGATTTCATGAGCTATAACTCATAGCTTGTGGCCATTTTAATTCATTTTAAACCATTGAAAAATAATTTCATGGATGCCAAAACTCACTATTTCATGAGCGAAAATCCATGATTTCTGGCCATTTTTAGACATTCTGATCCATTATCAAATAACTTTGTGGATACCACTATTTACGAATTCACCCATGATTTTTTTGTCATTTTTAGTCGTTCTGACCCATTGGCAAACAATTTGGAGGAGGCTAAAATTTAGGACTTCATGAGCTTAAACCACGATTTGTGACCATTTTTATTCATTCCTACCCATTGGCCAACAATTTCTCACAGAAAAAATTCAGGATTTCATGAACTATTGGCAACAATTTCTGGCTATTTTTAGTCGTTCAAAGGCATTGGCAAATAATTTCTCATATGTAAAAAATCACAACTTCATGAGCTATAGGCCAAGATTTTTCACCATTTTCAGTCATTTCTACCCATTGGCAGCTAATTTTGCGGAGGCCAGTATTCAGAATTTCATGAGCTATAATCCATGATTAGTGGCCATTTTTTGTTGTCTCTACCTATTGAAAAATAATTTTTTGGAGTCAAAATATTCGACATTATGAGTGATAACTGATGATTTGTGGCCATTTTAATCATTCTGATCCATTGGCAAATAATCTCACTAATGCCAAAATTCAGTATTTTATGAACTATAACCCATGACTTTTCACCATTTTTACTCATTCTGACCCATTGGTAAATAATTTTCACGTAGGCTAATATTCTAGATTTCATGAGTTATAACCCATGATTTGTGATGATTTTTATTCATTACGACCCATTAGCATATCATTTCTCGCGGAGGCCAGAATTAATGATTTCATGAGCTATGACCCACAAGTTTTGGCTATTTTTAGTCATTCTGACCCATTGACAAATAATTTAGTGGATGTCAAAATTCTTGATTTCATGAGCTATAACCCACGATTTATGGACCATTGAAAATTAATTTCGTGGAGGCTAATATTCAAATTTTCAAGAGCAATAACTCGAGATTTATGGCCATTTTTATTCATTCCGACCCATTGGTGAACTATTTCATGGAGGCTAAAATTCAGGATATTGTGAGCTATGACCGATGATTTGTGGCCATTTTTATACGTTCTGACCCATTGAAAAATAATTTTACGAATGTTTTAATTCATAATTTCATGCGATAGCCCACGATTCTAGCTATTTTTAGTTGTTCCGATCCACTAACAAATAATTTCGCAGATACCAAAATTTACGATTTTATGAGCTATAACCCATGATTTTTAGCCTTTTTTAGTTGTTCTGACCCATTGACTAACAATTTCGATAAGGCCAAAATTTCAGATTTCATAAGCTATAACCCATGATTTGTGATGATTTTTATTCATAATGACCCATTGGCAAATTATTTCTCTGGTGCCCAAAATTCAGGATTTCATAAGCCAATAACCCATGATTTGTGGCCATTTTTAATCATTCCTACCTATTAAAAAAATTTCACAGAGCCAAAATTAACAATTTCATAAGCTATGATAATTTTTGGCTATTTTTAGTCATTCTGGTCCATAGGCCAAACAATTTAGCGGATACCAAAATTCTTGATTTCATGAGCTAACCTACGATTTGTTGTCATTTTTATTCGTTTTGAGCCATTGGCAAAAAATTTTGTGGAGGTCAAAATTCAGCATTTTATGAGCTATAAGCCACAATTCTGGCCATTTTTTATTGTTATTACTATTGTAAAATAATTTCACGGATGCCAATATTTAGGATTTCACGAGCAATAACCCACATTTGTGGCCATTTTTATTCATTCCAATCCACTGGTAAACTATTTCATGGAGGCTAAAATTCAGAATTTTATGAGCTATAACCCACGATTTGTGATCATTTTTATTCATTCTGACCCATTGAAAAATAATTTCACAGAGGTCAAATTTCACAATTTTATGAGCGATAACCCATGATTTCTGGCTATTTTTAGTCATTCCAATCCATTGGCAATTAATTTTGCGGGTACCAAAATTTATAATTTCATGAGCTATAACCCATAATTTTTGGCCATTTTTAGTCATTCTGATCCATTGGCAAACAATTTTATTGAGGCCAAAATTTAAAATTTCATGAGCTATAACTCATGATTTGTGATGATTTTTATTCATTACGACCCATTAGCAAATTATTTCTCTAGTGGCCAAAATTCAGGATCTCATAAGCTATAACTCACGATTTCTGGTCATTTTTAATCTTTTTGATGCATTGGAAAATAACTTCACGGCTAAAATTCACAATTTCGTGAGCTATGACTCATAATTTCTGACCATTTTTAGTTGTTCTGAGCCATTGGGAGATAATTTGGCAGAGGCTAAAATTCACAATTTTAATAAGCTATAACCTATGGATTTTGGCCATTTTTTATTGCTTCTATCTTTTAGAATATAATTTTGCGGAGTCCCAAATTTATAATTTCATAAGCTATAACCCATGTATTTTGGTCATTTTTAGTCGTTTCGACCCGTTTATAAATAAAATTCAAGGATTCATGAGCTATAACCCACGATTTTTTACCATTTTTAGTTATTTAGAGTCATTCGCAAATAATTTTACGGAGACCAAAATTCATGATATTTGGCTTTATTTAGTCGTTTTGACCCATTGAAGAATAATTTCGTGAAGGCCAAAATTCACAATTTTTTGAGCTATAACCCACGATTTATGGTGATTTTTAGTCGTTCTGAGCCATTAGCAATAATTTTGCGGAGGCTAAAATTCACAAGTTCATGAGCTTTAACCCATTGGCAAATACTTTCACGGAGTCCAAAATTCAGGATTTCATGCTATAACCAATGATTTGTGGCCATTTTTAGCCGTTTCTACCTTTTGGAAAATAATCTCGCAAAGTTTAAAATTCATGATTTCATGAGCTATAATCCCTGATTTGTGGCCATTTTTCATCGTTCCTACATATTGGAAAATAATTTTGCATAAGCAAAAATTCATGATTTTATGAGCTATAACGCATGATTTTTGGCCATTTTTTGTCATTCTTACTCATTTGCAAACAATTTCGACAAGGACAAAATTTAGGATTTCATGAGCTATAACACACGATTTGTGCCTATTTTTAGTCGCTTCTACGCATTGGTGAATAATTCCACGTAGTTCAAAATTTATGATTTCATGAGCTATAACCCACGATTTGTGGCCATTTTTGTGAACCGTATACTTTGAGTAATGAAAATTAAATTAATAGGTACTAATATCATGTTTAAGTGTTGAATGTTTTAGATAGTACATGGATGACAAAAGAAAGCTCACAAGTCCTATAATGCAATCAACAAATGGTGCAACTAAATAAAGCAAGCTAACAAGCAAACAAGTAAAGAGGTATCTAAGTTTAAGACCAAGAAGACTTACATGATGCTTTGTAATTTTGTCTGGAGTAGAAGCAATAAAGTCTGTGGTTCATGAGTCTTAGGTATAATTTGTGAACTTTGCATTTTTTTTAAACTAAGATAAGATTAATGGCGCAATTCATATCTTTAGATATTTCTATAAAACTTCCCTAGATCTTCCCATAGAACCTCTATCGATTTTCGTATGGAACTTTCCATGCATAGATCCAGTTTGCCTTATATTCTTTTTTTTTTTTTTTTTTTTGATGGCAGTTTGCCTTATATTCTATCAATGATATTATATCTTTCTCTCTAGCAACCCAATCTTTATTTTATTTGGCAACAAAGCCACATGTCTCCTCTGTTTTTTAATTAACTTGATAGTTGCTTTTTGCAACTGATCTCTGGCCTCCTGTGGAAATCTCTCCTCACTAGCTAATCTATTTGTCCTATCAAATCAGTAAGAAGCGCACCATAGACTTGGTCAACTAAGACCTTACAAAGATAGAAAGAATTCCTAATTTGGGATCTGGTTGGTTAATTTGAACGGTCCGAATATCTGCCGGTGGCTTCCTCGTTCACCATTAGCACCGCCACTAAAACCCAAGATCTGTAATCAATAGAGCAGATTTATTATGCCCTTCTTCAGGATAATCCATTCAAAAGTGATCTCTAGTTTTGGGTTTCCAAAAACTTGGCAGAACCAATGCTCGGTTGTCAGCATATAACGTATGTATCAAGAGGCTCTCTCCACACATGCTCTATCCGCCCTTTTGAATTCTGCTGCGCTCCATTTGTGCGACACAAATGTGTCACAAGGTAAGAAAAATTGTACCACAAGTTACGAGTTTTAGTGGTAGGAGAAGAATGGCAATGAGCAGAATGTCAATCCAAATCACTTCAGTGTATTACATAAGACTGCAGAACTGACAGCGAGGTATTGTAGGCTGAAGTGGTACACCATGGAGTAATGATAGATCTAAATCTTCTTTTGGGATAATTTTAGTGGGTGAATGTGTCAAAGCGCCAAAGGATCATAATCTGCATCACGCCAGCAACATGGTGGTGGAAACATTACATAAGATCATATGGTAGACTGACGCCAGCCACCTATAGTAGGTTATAATAAATCATGCCAGATTATTGATTCCAAATGTCAACTAATGACATGCATGATGAAAAAAACTGATCTTTGTTTAATTGGCGTAATTATCAGGTCATTGATACTAAAAATTGTCACAAAACCATAATCACAATCACCATTCCTCATACTAAACTTAGACGGTCTACATCGTTCTTTTGGAATTTACATGTCTCGCATTCCCCTGCGATCCTCCCTGCATCAATGCTTTCCTGAATTTCAAACCTGTTTCTTTTTTCCCCTCTCCATGTCAACCGATTGATCTTTCGCTGGTTTCTTATGTTCTGTTCACGTTGCAGGTAACCAACTGGGTTGGTCAGCAGCTTGGTAACAGTAATAGACCAATGTGAAACATGTACTACATGCGGCGAGCTCATTTTACTGAATACTCAATTAAGTAAAACTTCTATTGAGCAAATCTTATACACTGTGTCATTAAGCACATCATGTACAAATCTGGGAATGTCTTTATTGAAGTGACCTGGTTGCTTGACCAAGAACGAAAGAACATCAGCCAAGTTAAACCACCCTATAAAGAGACATAACTGAATTTGCGCCAACTTGGTCAGTAAAGAATTTTAGAGAACCTGCTTCTATTCAAATATCAGTGTATTTCACTATTTGGCCTTACATAACATTGCAAGATCATATCAACACCACCAAAAGAACAGGCAATAAGATGACTTGGATTAAATTGGAATTAGATACATGGGAACACCAAAAGAGAGAAATGGAGACAGACAATATTAAAGCTTTATAATTCAGTTTCTACTGTTCCATTTGGTTTCGAGACTAGTTCCCTCTTTGAGAATTTCTTGAGCATCTCTGTCCATACCGAGACTCGAGAGTGAAGCTGCTTGGAGATAATATGCAGTAGGCCACTCAGGTGATATGACCTGTGCTTGCATTGCGTCACCTAAAGCTTCTTGAGACATATCATTCATCAAGTAGCATAAACATCGCCGTGCAAATACAGTTGGAGATATCATAGTTCCACAATCAATAAACTGCAGAAAGAAAATCAAAAACACCAATCAGTTTCCTTTCAATATTTGAAAAGCTCATCATAACATGGGAGAAAAATAACTAGGTTCCACTGTTGCAATAAAAAACAATCAGGCAGCAGGTTCTGGTTTTATCCCAGTCTTAACTCATTCTGAGTTACTTTGACCAACCTGCGTATAATAATCAATTGCAGTTCCGAAGTCTTTAGCTCGAAAAGCACTATCTCCATGCTTCTTAGAGTTCAAAGTGTCCTGCATCTGGTTGGTCCACATCTGGAACGATAGCTGCACATGAACAATAACTGAAACATAAGTTCTTATACTTCCAAGAAAGGAAAGAAGGTTGAAACTGACAAATGTGTTGCCAATCCTTCTACAAGAACTACGTAATTACCAGTCGAGAACAACTTCAACCACATGAGACCTAAATGGATATGTGGAATTTCATGATTGTATAAAGTGTTAGGTGCAGAAATGCAGTATCTAATATAACTGATATAGGATACATTTAACAGTCCTTCAGAATTTCCTAGTGCTTATTAGGTGGAGGCAGAACTATTCAAGTCACAATTTGATGACTGCATGATTGATTCCGAGACTACTTCGCAGATGAACACCTTGGAATCACGCAGACGCACATGACATGTATAAGAATGCACACACGGGCACACAAACACAAATATGCAAGCAACTGGAGACGCAACCAAATGAAACAAAGTAAGAAGATGGTCTTTTTCTTTTCTTTTCTTTTTTTTTTTACCTCATTGGCTATTCCCTCATCATCCTTGTATCCAACTTTCTCTAATATTTCATGTATAGCTGTGAGGTCCCCTCTGGAACAAGCTTCACCTAGAGGAGATAATGGTTTTTGTTGCAATGAAGCTGAGGACTCACGAGGAATGCCCATCAATATATATGATGGTACCTAAAAAAAGACATTAAAAACATGTTAACAACAAAATCTGCAAAAGGATATCAAACTTCAAAACAAGATATCCTAATGTAAACCAAGAGCATCTGAATGGAAATGGTCAAGTGGATGGTAAAAGAGAAAAAATGATCAGGGAGAATTTGTCATATTGGTTGGAAGCATTTCTCGATTCAATTTTTATTTTTGAAAGGAAAAAAGTCTAATGTTACAACAGGAAGGTACATCTAATTGAGTTCAGGTACTGTGTAACAGATTTATTAAGCCCTTGCAATGGACTTACCTAAAAAGAAAAGTGCATGAAAACGTTACACAAATGACACTTCATCAGACCAAGAAACTCAAAAGATGTAGCATAAAAGACTACTTAGATGTTTATCAAATGAAGGATAAAGAGGAAACAATTCCACAATTCCAGTGGAACGTCTTCAAATTTACTATAAACTAAAATTAAGCTTTAAACAAGATACCCAAAAAAAAGGAAAAAAAAAAAAAGAACAACATGTTAACAACAAAATCTGCAAAAGGATATCAAACTTCAAAACAAGATATCCTAATGTAAACCAAGAGCATCTGAATGGAAATGGTCAAGTGGATGGTAAAAGAGAAAAAATGATCAGGGAGAATTTGTCATATTGGTTGGAAGCATTTCTCGATTCAATTTTTATTTTTGAAAGGAAAAAAGTCTCATGTTACAACAGGAAGGTACATCTAATTGAGTTCAGGTACTGTGTAACAGATTTATTAAGCCCTTGCAATGGACTTACCTAAAAAGAAAAGTGCATGAAAACGTTACACAAATTACACTTCATCAGACCAAGAAACTCAAAAGATGTAGCATAAAAGACTACTTAGATGTTTATCAAATGAAGGGTAAAGAGGAAACAATTCCACAATTGCCAGTGGAACGTCTTCAAATTTACTATAAACTAAAATTAAGCTTTAAACAAGATACCCAAAAAAAAGGAAAAAGAAAAAAAAAAAAGAGTACTTTATGAATTTTACCTCAGCTTCTTTTTGAAGTGATGTAAGGGCAGTGACCAGCGATTTCGCATTTGGCCTCTCACGTGCTTCAAATTGCAAGCATCGAGAAGCTAACCGAACCAAGTCAGTTCCATCATCATTTGAGAAGTGGCCTTCCAGACAAGAGTCCAGCAGCATTTGAAAATTTTTACCACGTATTAGGTCAAGTGCCTGTCGCAAAAGGATTCATGTGAACATGAAAAAGGCGGAAGTAATAGCTGCTACAAGTCTACACCCTTTAGATACATGATACTGAAAGTTGAATGAAATATTATTATAGTCGCAAAGCATCCTAACATTGTTCGATACAACAGTAATTGTTAGTAATATTCACATGCAAACCAGGAGATGGTCTCCCCGTGTGCGCGCGCCCGCGTGTAGCACTATGATTTGTGGAGGACATCGTGCAAAAACTAACTTGGCCCCACTATCAATTGCAAAAATAAGACAAACCCGACCCGTTTGTTAATTGGGTCCAATCATTTTATGCATTACCGTGCAAGGAGACAAGTAAAATGCCTTTATAACCATGTGATATATGTGACAAATAAAAAAGTTTAAAAGCCTCAAGTATAATGTGTTTAGTCTCTAAACTCTAAAGGTACAATTCGAAGGAAGGAGTGTCTAGATAAAACACTCATCTTTTGGTCCCATAAGGAACATGCACAAGCATAAGTAACAACTCTGTGTGTGTGTGTATAGAGAGAGTAAAGCTCCTATAAACTTAAGTGGATAGGAGCTTTTTGTCCACTAACTTTTTTATCCCTTGATTTTGTATTGAGATTTGTGCTAGCATGTGATACAAATCAAGGCACAAATCTCAAAGATAGCATTGATTTGTAGCACAAATCTCAAAGCATAATGAAGGGATAAAAAAGTTGGTGGACAAGTGCTCATATCAACTTAAGTTTATATCTCTCTCTCTCTCTCTCTCTCTATATATATATATATATATATATATATATATGTTTATCTCTCTCTCTCTCTCTCTCTCTCTCTCTCTCTCTATATATATATATATATATATATATATATATATATATATATATATATATATATATATATATATATATATATATATATATATAGGACATTGAAGAAAGCAGAGAATAAGTAAAGAGGTCGACTCATTAAATATGAATTAGCTCCCAAGCAAATTAGTAAGATCATATTACTTTTCTGTGTAAAACTTACATGACTAGGAGGAATGTGCTTCCCACTAAGAAGGTCAAGCAATAGAGTGCCAAAGCTGTACACCACACTCTCCGGTGTCACTCTTCCTGCAAAATTGATGCAACAAGAAATCAATATGGTTTTATATATTTGAGGTATTACCAATAAATCTAAGCTTCTACACATGATAGCACAACCACACTACTTAGAACTGAGTTTACATTGAAAATTAGGAAAGAATTAATAAGCCACTTGCACCGGGAAAATAAGGGCTAGCACATATAAAGGGAGCAACATCCTATTCCTTCTCTATATATGGAAAGCAAAAGAAAAACATATGTAACTTCACGATTGTTTTTCCATTTCTCACAATAAACAAAAATCCATCGACTCTTATAAGGCCATTTTTTCGGGGGCATGTGGAACAAACACAAGAGGTCTCCCACTAAACTTCAAGAGATTGGCAGCTATTGATATCTATTACATCAGAACTATAATAATGACTAAGGCTTCATAACGTATTCCTGCCAGGCAAATGAACAAAGAGCTAGCACTGAGTGAAGAAATCAAACATTGCTGACAAACAACCATTCAAATTCACTACTATGGCCTTCTGAAAATATACCTGTCCTGAGATATTCCGGAGGTGTAAATGCCAGATTAGTGCTATAGCTCTTCCCATCTCTGCTATTCTTCATCAGACCGAAACAAGACAACCTCGGATTTCCATCCTACAAAAATAACTCCATGCTATCAAAACCTACATCCTTTAAAAAAAAGACCAGCACTAATCAACAGCCTTAGAACTAAACAAAAAGATTACCATATCAAAGAGAACTCTATAGGCATTGAGATCATGATACAACGCCCGGCCTTTACTCCCACAGTACTCCAGCGCCTGTGCCAAGTACAATGCCACCCTAATCCTCATCGCCCAACTCATGGGCTGTGCATCCCCTGCTCCAGTTTCACACGAAAATCCCCCATCAAAACAATATCAACAAATTCCATAAACTCAAAAACAATCAAGCTTCCCAGAAGTTTGTTCATTTATGTCTAGAGAGTTACTCAAAATCCAATATGACAACCACAAGAAGAAAGCCCTTTATCCCAAATTTTTCGGGTATGCGACATGAATCTTATTTTTCAATTTAGTTCAATTATTTTGGTTTTCTCCTACGTTTACTTAACTGTTATTTTATCCTTGTAATTGCCCCCCATTAACTACAAACTTACCATTTCTACTAACTAGTGCAATTTAGTGTTCTTCGCTGTTCATAACTTAAAATATGATTCCATACTAAAAATAGAAACCTAGCCGCCACTTACAGTGGAAAAGATGTTTGGCTAGGGTTTCATGAGGCATAAACTCAGCAACAAGAAGCCTCTCATCTCTCTCGCAGCAACACCCTATTAGATTCGCCAACCTCTCGCTCCTCAGCAGACCAACCGATCTCGCCTCCTCCTGCATCAACAACTCATCATCAACAACATCAGATCAACAACCAATAAACACCCAAATAAATATATATAAAACGAGAAAACGGACGGACGAGAAATTGGCGAGAATCCGGCCACGCCGACTTGTTGAATCGCTTGACGGCGACAATGCGGCCGCCGTCAAAGAGCTGAGCTTTGTAAACAACGTTCGGAGCCTTCTCTCCGTGCTCGGAGACGATATTTTCCGGCGAGAAATTGTCGGTGGCCGATCTGAGCTCATCGAGGCTGAACTCGGCAAATTGCGGGAGAGCATTACGATCAGATTTCCCCCCAATTTCTACAAAAACCGAATTAAAAAAACAAACTTTAGGCAAAAATGAAGGAAATTAAAAGGGGAAAGCGGTGAACGGATCGATGAAGTACCGTAATCATCGGATTCGAGGACTGAAGAGCTCCTCAAGTGATGAGATCCCCACCAGCAGATGGAGAATCTTGAGCAACGACCTCCCATTGATTTTGATCTCAGCTTCTTCTTCTTCCTCCTCTTCAACACTTTTAGTAGCAGAGTGAAGTGATGAGTGAAGTTATAGATCCAAGATTTTCCCCTTTTTTCTTTCTTTTTAAATTTTTTATCAACTTTTTATATAATTTATTGCACAGACTGTCATGTTTTCCCCCTTTTATGCTACAAATCTTGAATGCTTTTTTCTTTTAACTCTTGAATTGAGGTTTCTCTTTTTAGAATTTTCTTTTCTAGCTTAAATATTTATTAAGTAAAAGAATTAAAATTGCAAAAATGGAAATAAAGAGAGCCATGTTATCAGTCAAAGATGTTGTTCTCTCTGGTCAACGCAGATTCAAAGTCAAATTAATTAGCCAAAGCTAAAGGTTAAAAACGTTGCCGTGTTTATATTTGTTTCCTTTCAAACTAAGATAAGGCCTGTTGACGTATTAAGATTAACATCCATAATATTCTAGAAAGCAAATGTTACCATGCAACATATTGAGTCACGTGTTTTTATTTGAGATCAATCCTATGAAAATTCAAATTTGGATTCATATTGTGCATTTTAGTTATTTACAATAATAATAGTTATGTTTATTGGTAAATATGGCTTTTAAGCATTCGTATGTAAGTTTATCAACTACTTTTAGGAACATAATAATCCGTCACTAGCTTTTTTATTGACCGAGAACAGGAGAAACCCGTGAGGCTACATAAAAAGGCGAAGCACTATCAAAAAAAAAACATGCATGTTCCTCTTTAATGCATCCCATAATTAATGACCCCAACCTATTACGTGTTGTTTCTTTGTTGGATTTGGTCTTCTGACGTTTTAATTACTAGGAACAAAATCATTACACTTTTTATATACCACTGCAGAGAGGAGAAAGGAACAGCAACAGCTGTTTGTTGGTTGTAGGATTGGATTGGAAATGGGCCAGGGCCTTGTTCCATTTTTTTTAGGTGGCATAATAGCATGGCTGCCGATGTGGGCCCATACTGGGCCGGGTTTACTATCCTTAGGCAAAAAGGCTGTGGAGCATCGGGACACAAGAGTCGAGCTTTATGGCGACAAGGACATGTTCATACTTCTATTATTTTATTAGAAGTTAGCTGTATCTAATGTATGATGGAGAATATAAATCATCTATAATTAAACATAAGCTGTCCTGTCCAAGATCTTGCATAGAAAAGAATGAATAGAAAATTGATTTTTCATTTAATACCATAACTAAGCAGATAATTAATAGAAAGATGTAATTTTTGTTATTATTAAAATTTGCACAGACCTTTTCTAGAAATCCATCCTTGTAAATAACGCATCCCCTTACCAATGCAGAAGAAGATTATAACTAACAACATGAAGCAAAATACACTCGGTGGGCTCTTTTCAACACAAATACCAGAAAGCCTGAAGCTTTCTCGTGATCTCATTCACGCTTTTAAACCTTCACAGCATTCACATGGAAAAGTTTCCACCAGCAGCTGCAATTGGTGTGATCACTGGAGCTCAAATTTGAAATCACGTTGAACTACAACTGAACTATTCTTAAGCTGCACAAAATTAAGTCATTATACATTTGATTAGCGGCACAACGGCCAAGATAGAAGAAAAACCGCACTAATATGAAAAACTCATGTATGGTCTTCTCTTTTAATTTACACGTTGGATGTTTGTAGGCCTTCGGCCACAACCAATGAATTATGGAACACCAGGATGCTTCCCACTTTGGTAAAGGCTTTAGAATCTGCAGAGATATGCGCAGCATCTTGAACTCTTCATCAATCAGAACATCATTCCAAAATTATGTACCATTTATTGTTGTCACATGGTTCCCATTTTCTAAATGCTTCCCGTTCATCTGGGTTCGTTGTCTCTGAAAACAAAACCAGGAAATGTAACATGTCAGAAGTCGACATTAAAAAAAGGAGCATGCTATTACATCGAAGCCATACCGCATCCATATGGTGCCAGGCCTCTTAAAAACATATTATGAATTGAACATTTCAGAAATGAGTCAAAATTTTAGATTCTGTGTAGTGTACCCAATCAGCAGTATCGCCAGAATTCCCATTCAATAGCTTGTGGTTCTCCTCTTTAGTTCTGTCTTTTTCTTTGGTGCTCAGTGGCAACAATGGGGCACCTCCACCGGTTCGATCAGGCATTTCTGTACCCAAAAAAAAAAGGAAAACTTTACAAATGCACGTCCCTGAAAAGTTTATACATTCACATTAAACTGAGTTAAATTTTTTTTTTAAGTGCAAATATGTCACTGATATATCAGTTCACAAATGTTAGTAGACTGATTCTGGGGTTATCCATCAATATTATTCATCATTTCACAATCATCAGTTCACAAACCAAAAGGACATCATTAGCACTTCGAAAAAAGTTTTCTAGCATACAGCATGAGATTCTAAGTGGAAAAAAGTCAACCTGGAAAAAGATAGCTGTATGAACACGATATAAAGATCAGGTTGAATGTTGTTGGGTCAAGATCAAACAAAAACAAATGAGCCTTGAAGATCAAGACAGGAGGTTCACAGAATTCAGCATACAGCATGAGATTCTAAGTGATCTAAACTGTTTCTAGAGATCTCAGATAAATGAAGGATATTCTGGCAGCCTTGCATATTCATTCGTCTGAATTGGATTTGCTTTTCACCTTTCCCAAATATAAGTAGTGCAGTTTTCTCCTGCTTTACTTTATAGATCTCAATGTACAAATGAACTGTTCATTTACAGTGCAGCTGTTTTAAGTCCTTTTATTTTCATTAACATGGTTTTCCTTGCTTTCCGTTGGTTTTTTCATGAACATAGGGGTAGATCAAGATTTCAATAAGCCTGAGACCTATGCACTTCACTTCTAAATGGGGTGTTTCTGTGTGCTGGGAGGGGGGGAGGGGGGGGGGGAGCGAGAGCGAGGGAGCAAGAGCAAGCGAGGGGAATTTTAATGCTTGTTCAAGGTGTGGCTAACTTAAAGGAGATGTATACAAGCAAACATGAAAAATAAAATACACACCTGATAGCTGCTTGTCAACAAAAAATACCACCAAATTTACAGTGTACCTAGAATGAAGGCCAAACGAGTCAGAGCAACAATCTACCACCAGAAAGTGACAATCAAACCTATAAGAGAAATTATCCTACCATGCAACGACAACATCCACCGAGTAATGCTTGCGAGAAGCAATTATAAGCAGACTCTGAATGACAGACATCATCCACGCAAGAGTCTTGATAAACCTGCACAACATAAGATATGATCACAAGGGCAAATTAAAGAAGAGTAAGTAAGATTCTAAACCTTTTACCTCTTAGAACCATATTTATGGTAAGTACGCACAAAGACAAGAGTGAATATCATGTGGGATGAAAATATCAGATCACCACAACCATATAGGACACCCCGAGGAACTGCAAACAGGAACACCCCAAATGAACATGTACATAATATATTAATGAGCCTTGCTCATGGTGTATGACTCCATGAGGAATTGCGAATGGGAACACCCTAATGAAGATACTTACAGTTAGTGAGAAGAAGCACTTCCCATGCATTGCCAGGGCGGGGCAATGTGGCAAGTTTCGAACCCTGCAATCAGTGACAGAAGGCCAATATTGTCAGTTGCACTCAAAAATTTACAAGTAAAATCCATTTAGTGACAAGCAATTCCTTGATAGTTGATCCTGATCAAATATGTCATAAAAATAACTTATCAAAAAAACTGGCAGAAAGATTGTTACCTCACGACAGTGATAGTTAGGCCCAGGAAGTTGAGTAGAATAAAATGTAATAATCCGTAAGAACTGAGAAGCCTGAACAGAAATTTTCCTTGTGAGACCAAAGCATAAAAAATCGCCAACAGAAGTTTCCAGTATTGGTTATGAACTTACAACTAAAAAAGCCAAGACCCTCCGCCAAAGTAGAACTGTATAGAAGCGTTTACTATGATAAATGAAAGGGTGAAATGTCCACTGTAAAAGGAACATGGTGTCGTGAGAATTTGGAAAAATAATGAAAAACAATAT
>CM022704.1:16657-27708 GCA_012295165.1 Asparagus setaceus | reverse complement strand
ACTAAACTTTGCTTCATAGAATCTTTTAGAGATTGTTCCTGTGTTTGTTAGTACAATCGTTGATTTAATGGTTGAGCTATATTGTTTCTAAATAAAATATGATGATCCCTATTTTCGTTGATTTCAAAATTGCCAAGCACAACTGGCTGTGATAGGTACCCTTGTTTCTCCCTCCAGCCCCTGGCCTTTACCATTGAGTAAAGACTGAAAAGCTGTAAAAGTTTTCCCCTTGATTTTAAAATATTTTATTATTGATAGTTAAACTAAATAGTGAATTAGTCCTTAAATAGTTTCATAATAACTAGAGAGTTCTATTAGTAATAAGAAATGATGACATAAGTACACTTTGATGATGTTGTGAAACAATTTTAAAATGGAGTTTTATGTATTTCTATTAGAAGCCATAATTTATCATTTTTAGTTATTTAATAAGTTTTCAACTTAGAAAACTATTAAGCTATATGTATTTTCGGCAATAAAAGTCTCCTTTCAACGCAGCTGACAACTGGTTAAATGGTAGGGTAAAGAGAAGTATTTTCTGAAAGTAGGATCATTGTTCAAGGGATTTGTGTTTGACCTTTTTGGAATGTCTGACAGTCAATGGTAGATTAGAGTAAGTTAGCAAAATAATGTGTATCCTGACATGTGTGTATTAATCTATACAGGAAAATTCCTACTTTACCTTGTCTTCATGTTCCTCACTTTCACGTATTTCACATTTTATGGTATAATGGCAATCGGATTGACTCCTACACAGCACCTAGCCGCAGTAATTTCATCAACATGTTACTCTTTGTGGAATCTGCTTTCTGGCTTTCTTATTCCAAAGCCTGTAAGTAACCTACTACCAGATTCAACAATGAATTATGTGTTCTTTTGCTTACATGTTGATGCTCATTGCTCTCTAAATTTGCGAGTGATAGAATATTTTGCAAACAGTGGACCACTTGTCGTATTGTTTTCCCTGTGATTTATGGAGTGTTGATTTCGTCTGATCCCTTTTTCAGAGAATTCCTAAATGGTGGCTCTGGTTCTATTACCTTTCGCCGGTGTCATGGACCCTACGAGGCATCATTACCTCACAACTAGGGGATGTGGAAACTCCGTTAGTTGGGGCTGGTTTTAAGGGAAGTGTGAAGGAATACCTTAAGGAGTCTCTTGATTATGAATCTGGGATGACAGCCATTTCTGTAGTGGTCCTTGCTTGTTTCTCCCTTCTCTTCTTCACTGTCTATGCCATGTCTATCCGATTCCTCAACTTTCAAAAGCGTTGATTGAAGAATTATTTGTTCCTCAGCCTTCAAACGTTCATCTGAGGATTAATACTTGTACAACACCTGCAGCAGATTCAGTGTAATTGGAAGCATTTCTTATGGAAACACAAGAGAGCGAGCGAGCGCCTTTACGCCAAGTGGTAGGAGAGGATGAACCAAGGATGTTACTCACTGCCCTTGTTCCGTCTGCCTGAACAGAGTGTGTTTTTATTGTTCCCCACATTTTGCTGTATGCATCGGGGCTTGGTTGACGTAATTTGTTTAATTAATCACAGAGCATTGTACACCACGTTTCTGGCGGTGACTAACATTTTTTGTTCCATATGGCTGCATCTCTATTTTGTCTCTGTTGATGTATTACTTTTGTTATCACCTGCGTAATGAACATGGAGCAATTCAGTTTCCCAATGTCAGGAATTGATGGTATCATCATCATAAGCGCAGATTTTATAAACAAACAACTAGTTTTTGTGCATATGGAGAACCGAGGGTGTAGGGGATGTATTTCTCCTCTCTTCTTAAGGATGTCCGGCCACTATAATCTCCAAACGGCTCTCTCTAGACATGTTTAAAATATGTCATATTTTAATTGTATTATAAAAATAAATAATAAAAGAAAGTAGATGAAAGTAAAGGGGATAAAAAAAGGAGCAAAACGTGTCTTAGAAAATAGAAACTGATGGAGGAGGAAGGAGAGATGAAGAGACGTTGCATTTCTTTTATGTCGCTTCTACTTATTTTTTCAAGAAGTAAACAATGATGGTGTTTAGTAAAACATTTTTTGCATGCTTATCGAAACTGGTTTTATTTTTAAAGGGCGAGTTTCTTCTTTTTGTGGTTTTTATATCATATGTCTTTTAGGTTTTTATAACATTACCTTATCTGTCCTAAAATTAAATTATATGTAAATGTTTGTGTGTGTGCATGCTTGCGTGCGAGTGTTTACATATACTCTCTTGTTCTTTTGGGTGTGTTTTAAATTTTTTTCTGCTAAGGATTGTGGATATATTGGATAGTTTCTGTAAAGCTCAAGGCCCATCTAC
The DNA here is from genome assembly GCA_012295165.1 of Asparagus setaceus. Lineage (NCBI taxonomy): Eukaryota > Viridiplantae > Streptophyta > Magnoliopsida > Asparagales > Asparagaceae > Asparagus > Asparagus setaceus. Next base: position 25,391 of record CM022704.1, on the reverse strand, counting down.
AGAGGATTATTGGCAGCTAAGCAGCATAGGAATCAAAACCACGCATGATGGTAGAGAAGGTGCTGCACCTGAGGCATAATAGATACTGCTACTCGAGTGGGTTGTTAGAGATGAGCTAATTAGAGCGAGACACGTGGAGTTTGTTAGAGACGAGAGTGTGCTCATGTATAAAGAGCTAATATGCGTTGGTCTTATTTCTTATGCAATGAAAATAGTATTTTCTCCCCTCTTACCTCTATTCTTCGTCTCCTCCTCTGTTCTTCTTCTCTCTTAATCTCTTCTCCTGGTTCTATTTTACTCATATTCTCTTAGTTTCATCAATGGCAAGTCCTCAAACGCGGAGTCAGGCCAGTGGTTCTGACAACTCGGAATCAGAGCAGGTCGAGGATGGGTCGGAAATGTCCGATGTCGGAAGAATGGAGTTAGATGCCCTCAGGGGAGTCGTGGAGCAGCAAGGGGTGCCGTTACTAGGAATGGGTGATCGAGTCGATAGGTTAGCGCGGCTCATGATGGGTTTCTCTAGTCAGATGAATATCCTAGTTGAGCAGATCGGGAAGATGATGAGTGAGAGGACTTGACCAAGCATTGAATCGGTGCTGGGACATCCACCAATAGTAAGTTCCTCCCAACATCCCATCTGAACAAGCAGGCCAAATAATTCGATTGGGTTGTCTACTTAGTTGCTTTGCAAGTGGGCTTAGAGAAGAAATAAAATTTGATGTTATGTTGCAGAAGCCTAAATATCATTGGCAAATTTCGACCTACATGCGTGGTAGGTCGAAATGACTTAAAATGACCAAATATCATTGGTTATAGACTTATAGCTCATGAAATCGTGAATTTTGGCCCCTACAAAATTATTTGCCGGTGGAAAGGACTAAAAATTATCAAAAATTATGAGTAATAGCTCATGAAATCGTAAATTTTGGCCTCTACGAAATTATTTACCAATAGGTCAAAATGACTAGAAATGGCTAAAAATCATGGGTTATATCTCACATGAAATCGTGAACTTTTGCTACCGCGAAATTATTTGAGAACGGGTCGAAATGACAAAAAGGGCCAAACATCGTCGCTTATAGCTTACGAAATCGTGAATTTTGGCCTCCACGATATTATTTGCCAATGGATCAAAATAACTAAAAACGGTCAATAATCATGGGTTATAACTCATAAAGTCTTGAATTTTGGCCTTCGTGAAATTATTTGCCAATAAGTTAAAATGACTAAAAATGATAAAAAAAAATCGTGGGTCATAGCTCACAAAGTCGTGAATTTTGGTCTCCCAAAAATATTTGTGAACTAGTCAAAATGACTAAAAAGGACCAAAATCATGGGTTATAGCTCACAAAATCGTGAATTTTAACCTCCACGGATATATTTGCCAATCGGTCAAAATAGAAAATGGCCAAATTCGTGGGTTATAGCTCAAAAAATTGTGAATGTTGGTCTCTACGAATTTATTAGCCAATTGGTCTAAATGACTAAAACTGGCCAAAACTTATAGGTTATAGCTAACAAAATTGTGGAATTTTGCCACTCCGAAATTATTTGATAATAGGTCAAAATGACTAAAAATTGCCCAAATTTGTGGGTTATAGCTCACAATATCACCACAAGATTATTTGAAAACGGGTCAAAACACATAAAAATTGCTCAAATTTATATGGTTATAACTCATGAAATTATGAAATTTGACCTCCGCAAAATTATTTGCCATCGGTCGAAACGACTAAAAATGGCCAAAAATTATAGACTATAGCTCACAAAATTGTGAATTTTGAAAATCGTGAAAATATTTGACAATGCATCGAATTGACTAAAAATGGCTTAAAGTCGTGGTTATAGCTCACAAAATCGTGAATTTTGGTCTCCCAAAATATTTGTGAACTAGTCTAAATGACTAAACCGCCAAAATTTTGGGTTATTGCTCAAGAAATCGTGAATTTTGAAAATCGTGAAAATATTTGACAATGGATAGAAATGGTTAAAATGACCAAAAATTATAGACTATAGCTCACAAAATTGTGAATTTTAACCTCCACTGATATATTTGCCAATCGGTCAAAATAGAAAATGGCCAAATTGTGGGTTATAGCTCACTTAAATCGAATTTTGGCCTCCTCAAAATTATTTAAAACTGATCAAAATGACTAAAAATGATAAAAAAATCGTGGGTCATAGCTCACAAAGTCGGAATTTTGTTCTCCCAAAATATTTGTGAACTAGTCTAAATGACTAAAAAGGACCAAAATCATGGGTTATAACTCACAAAATCATGAATTTTGGCCTCCACGATATTATTTGCCAATGGATCAAAACGACTAAAATTGGCCAAAGTTCATAAATTCTAGCTAACAAAATCGTGAATTTTGAAAATCGTGGAAAATATTTGACAACGGATAGAAATGGTTAAAATGACCAAAAATCATGTATTATAGCTCATGAAATCAGAATTTTGGTCTCCATGAATTTACTAGCCAATGGATCAAAGCGACTAAAATTGGCCAAAATCCATAAATTCTAGCTAACAAAATCGTGAATTTTGGCCTCTACGAATTTATTAGCCAATTGGTCTAAATGACTAAACCGCCAAAATTTTGGGTTATTGCTCAAGAAATCGTGAATTTTGGCAATCGCGAAAATATTTGACAATGGATAGAAATGGTTAAAATGATCAAAAATCATGTATTATAGCTCATGAAATCATGAATTTGAGCCTCTGCGAATTATTTGACAACGAGTTAGAATGACTAAAACGGCCAAAAATTTTGGGTTATTGCTCAAGAAATCGTAAATTTTGGTCTCCATGAATTTATTAGCCAATTGGTCTAAATGACTAAAACTAGCTAAAAATTTTGGGTTATTGCTCAAGAAATCGTGAATTTTGGTCTCCATGAATTTATTAGCCAATTGGTCTAAATGACTAAAACTAGCCAAAACTTATAGGTTATAGCTAACAAAATTGTGGAATTTTGCCAATTCAAATTATTTGATAATAGGTCAAAATGACTAGCAATGGCTAAAAATCATGGGTTATAGCTCACTTAAATCGTGAATTTTGGTCTCCCAAAATATTTGTGAACTAGTCAAAATGACTAAAATGACCAAATATCATTGGTTATAGACTTATAGCTCATGAAACCGTGAAAATTTTCCTCTGCGAAGTTATTTTACAACAACTCAAATATTTGACTAAAAATGCCAAAAATCGTGGGTTATAACTCACAAAATCGTGAATTTTGGTCTCCCAAAATATTTGTGAACTAGTCAAAATGACTAAAATTGGAAAAAAATCGTGGGTTATAGCTCACTTAAATCGTGAATTTTATCCTTCGAAAGTTATATGCCAACGCGTAGAATTAAATAAAAATGATTAAAAGTTGTGGTTTATAGTTTACTTAAATCATGAATTTTGAAAATCGTGAAAATATTTGACAATGCATCAAATTGAATAAAAATGGCTTAAAGTCGGGTTATAGCTCACAAAATCTTAAAATTTTTCGTGAATGAAATTATTTGCCAACAAGTTAAAATGACTAAAATGACCAAATATCATTGGTTATAGACTTATAGCTCATGAAACCGTGAAAATTTTCCTCTGCGAAGTTATTTTACAACAACTCAAATATTTGACTAAAAATGCCAAAAATCGGGTTATAGCTCACTTAAATCGTGAATTTTGGTCTCCCAAAATATTTGTGAACTAGTCAAAATGACTAAAATGACCAAATATCATTGGTTATAGGCTTATAGCTCATGAAATCGTAAATTTTGGTCTCCATGAATTTATTAGCCAATTGGTCTAAATGACTAAAACTGGCCAAAACTTATAGGTTATAGCTAACAAAATTGTGGAATTTTGCCAATTCAAATTATTTGATAATAGGTCAAAATGACTAAAATTGCCCAAATTTGTGGGTTATAGCTCACAAAATCTTAAAATTTTTCGTGAATGAAATTATTTGCCAACAAGTTAAAATGACTAAAATGACCAAATATCATTGGTTATAGACTTATAGCTCATGAAACCGTGAAAATTTTCCTCTGCGAAGTTATTTTACAACAACTCAAATATTTGACTAAAAATGCCAAAAATCGGGTTATAGCTCACTTAAATCGTGAATTTTGAAAATCGTGGAAAATATTTGACAATGCATCAAATTGAATAAAAATGGCTTAAAGTCGGGTTATAGCTCACAAAATCGTGAATTTTGGCCTCTACTAAATTATTTATTAATAGGTCAAAATGACTAAAAATGATAAAAATCATGTATTATAGCTCATGAAACCGTGAAAATTTTCCTCTGCGAAGTTATTTTACAACAACTCAAATATTTGACTAAAAATGCCAAAAATCGTGGGTTATAGCTCACTTAAATCGTGAATTTTGGTCTCCATGAATTTATTAGCCAATGGATCAAAATAACTAAAATGGCTAAAAATCATGGGTTATATCTCACAAAATCTTAAAATTTTTCGTGAATGAAATTATTTGCCAACAAGTTAAAATGACTAAAAATGATAAAAATCATGTATTATAGCTCATGAAATCAGAATTTTGGTCCCTACAAAATTATTTGCCGTGGAAAGGACTAAAATTATCAAAAATTGTGAGTAATAGCTCATGAAATCGTAAATTTTGGTCTCCATGAATTTATTAGCCAATTGGTCTAAATGACTAAAAAGGACCAAAATCATGGGTTATAGCTCACTTAAATCGTGAATTTTGGCCTCTATGAAATTATTTACCAATAGGTCAAAATGACTAAAAAGGACCAAAATCATGGGTTATAACTCATAAAGTCTTGAATTTTGGCCTTCGTGAAATTATTTGCCAATAAGTTAAAATGACTAAAATGACCAAATATCATTGGTTATAGACTTATAGCTCATGAAATCGTAAATTTTGGCCTCTGAATTTATTAGCCCATGGATCAATAATGACTAAAATTGGAAAAAAATCGTGGATTATAGCTCACTTAAATCGTGAATTTTGGTCTCCATGAATTTATTAGCCAATTGGTCTAAATGACTAAAACTGGCCAAAACTTATAGGTTATAGCTAACAAAATTGTGGAATTTTGCCAATTCAAATTATTTGATAATAGGTTAAAATGACTAAAAATGATAAAAATCATGTATTATAGCTCATGAAATCGTGAATTTTGGACTCATAACATATTTGTCAAGGGTTGAAACAACAAAGGGCTTAAAAATCATGAGTTATAGATCATGAAATCGTAAATTTTGGTCTCCATGAATTTATTAGCCAATTGGTCTAAATGACTAAAACTAGCCAAAACTTATAGGTTATAGCTAACAAAATTGTGGAATTTTGCCACCAAATTATTTGATAATAGGTCAAAATGACTAAAATTGCCCAAATTTGTGGGTTATAGCTCACTTAAATCGTGAATTTTGGTAATCGTGAAAATATTTGACAACGGATAGAAATGGTTAAAATGACCAAAAATTATAGACTATAGCTCACAAAATCGTGAATTTTGGTCTCCCAAAATATTTGTGAACTAGTCAAAATGACTAAAAATGATAAAAAAATCGTGGGTCATAGCTCACAAAGTCGGAATTTTGGTCTCCCAAAATATTTGTGAACTAGTCAAAATGACTAAAATGACCAAATATCATTGGTTATAGACTTATAGCTCATGAAATCGAATTTTGGCCTCCTCAAAATTATTTAAAACTGATCAAAATGACTAAAAATGATAAAAATCATGTATTATAGCTCATGAAATCAGAATTTTGGCCTCTATGAAATTATTTACCAATAGGTCAAAATGACTAGCAATGGCTAAAAATCATGGGTTATAGCTCACTAAATCGTGAATTTTGGTCTCCCAAAATATTTGTGAACTAGTCTAAATGACTAAAAAGGACCAAAATCATGGGTTATAGCTCACTAAATCGTGAATTTTGGCCTCCTCGAAATTATTTAAAAGCTGATCAAAATGACTAAAAAGGACCAAAATCATGGGTTATAGCTCACTTAAATCGTGAATTTTGGCCTCTACGAATTTATTAGCCCATGGATCAATATGACTAAAATTGGAAAAAAATCGTGGATTATAGCTCACGAAATCGTGAATTTTGGTAATCGTGAAAATATTTGACAATGGATAGAAATGGTTAAAATGACCAAAAATCATGTATTATAGCTCATGAAATCGTGAATTTTGGTCTCCCAAAATATTTGTGAACTAGTCTAAATGACTAAAAAGGACCAAAATCATGGGTTATAGCTCACGAAATCGTGAATTTTGAAAATCGTGGAAAATATTTGACAACGGATAGAAATGGTTAAAAATGATGAAAAATCATGTATTATAGCTCATGAAATCGTGAATTTTGAAAATCGTGAAAATATTTGACAATGCATCAAATTGAATAAAAATGGCTTAAAGTCGTGGGTTATAGCTCACGAAATCGTGAATTTTGAAAATCGTGGAAAATATTTGACAATGGATAGAAATGGTTAAAAATGATGAAAAATCATGTATTATAGCTCATGAAATCAGAATTTTGGCCTCTACGAATTTATTAGCCAATTGGTCTAAATGACTAAAACTAGCTAAAAATTTTGGGTTATTGCTCAAGAAATCGTAAATTTTGGCCTCTGAATTTATTAGCCAATTGGTCTAAATGACTAAAAAGGACCAAAATCATGGGTTATATCTCACATGAAATCGTGAATTTTGAAAATCGTGGAAAATATTTGACAATGGATAGAAATGGTTAAAATGGCCAAAAATTATAGACTATAGCTCACAAAATTGTGAATTTTGATCTTCTTAGAATTATTTGCGAACTAATTAAAACCACTAAAAAGAGCAAAAAATCATGGATTCTAGCTCACAAAATCGTGAATTTTGGACTCCGCCAACATATTTGTCAAGGGTTGAAACAAAAAAAGGGCGAAAAATCATGAGTTATAGCTCATGAAACCGTGAAAATTTTCCTCTGCGAAGTTATTTTACAACAACTCAAATATTTGACTAAAAATGCCAAAAATCGTGGGTTATAACTCACAAAATCGTGAATTTTGGCCTCCTCGAAATTATTTAAAAACTGATCAAAATGACTAAAAATAGCAAAAAATTATGGGTAATAGCTCATAAAATCATGAATTTCAGACTCCAAGGAATTATTTGCTGATGGATTGAGTTATAGATCATGAAATCGTAAATTTTGGTCTCCATGAATTTATTAGCCAATGGATCAAAACGACTAAAATTGGCCAAAATTCATAAATTCTAGCTAACAAAATCGTGAATTTTGAAAATCGTGAAAATATTTGACAATGCATCGAATTGACTAAAAATGGCTTAAAGTCGTGGGTTATAGCTCACAAAATCTTAAAATTTTTCGTGAATGAAATTATTTGCCAACGGGTCGTGGGTTATAGCTCACAAAATCTTAAAATTTTTCGTGAATGAAATTATTTGCCAACGGGTCGAAACAACTAAAAATATCCAATAATCGTGAGTTATATAGCTCATGAAGTCATGAATTCAATTTTGGCCTCTGCGAATTTATTAGCCCATGGATCAATATGACTAAAATTGGAAAAAAATCGTGGGTTATAGCTCACGAAATCGTGAATTTTGGCAATCGCGAAAATATTTGACAACGGATAGAAATGGTTAAAAATGACCAAAAATCATGTATTATAGCTCATGAAATCATGAATTTGAGCCTCTGCGAATTATTTGACAACGAGTTAGAATGACTAAAACTGGCCAAAAATTTTGGGTTATTGCTCAAGAAATCGTAAATTTTATCCTTCGCAAAGTTATATGCCAACGCGTAGAATTAAATAAAAATGGCCAAAAGTTGTGGTTTATAGCTTACGAAATCATGAATTTTGGCCTGTCAACATCAAAATCATGAATCAATAATAAATTGTTGTGTATTTTTAACTAAATTGTTAAATTGCAAAATTTTTGAATTTCTGTTTCTTTGACTATAAATGTCTGATTAGCTTGTACTGTATTATTATTGACACTTGTAGCCTCTTGTCATGCTGCGATACTGTATACATAAATAATTTCGTATTTTACCAGCGGGGCCGGCCGGTGTTAAACCATAGATCATCGTGCTGTTGATGCCGCTTCGGCGGGGATTCAAGGTGATACATGGCCTGAGGGCATGATGCTCTGTGGAACCGGATCGACTTGGATCCGGTTAACTTTTGGGCGATATACCACAATGAAGTATGGCCTATCATGCTTGAGTTCTTCGATGCGCATATCCTCCTTTGTAAAGCGTCACGGGGAAAGTGCTTGGTTGCCAAGTTACCTTGTTGATTCTTCGGGAATCGGCGGTTGAGTGAAACACCTCGAGTCGGCGAGCTTCTTGTAGAGCTTCGGGTTTCCTTTGACAATCAAGAACCTTCGTAGAAGTTATCTGGCGGGATGTTTGCTTGGCCAGGCCATGGCGTCAGCGGTATGGAGAGCTCGATGTTCGGTCTATCCCTCTGTCGGGTGATTGAATCGGAATTTGCCGGGAGTTGAGCTTCTGGACTGAGGCCGTTTCTCCTTTGCTTCGGCACTTTTTCTCCGGCAATGTCTGCTGTTGTCCTTTCTGCAGTGGGAGTCATTGTACCCGATTCGACGCGTCTTTGCGTTTGGATTTGGAGTCTCACGGATACTTGTAGGTGTATTCGTGTCCACTCCTTGTGGCAAAGACTTCATGCTCTTCTTGAAGCTGGAAA
>CM022704.1:0-16557 GCA_012295165.1 Asparagus setaceus | reverse complement strand
CGATTATAGCGACTTTGGCCGACCGCCGCCATCCATGTTTCGACGACATGGCAATGGGTCGAGACCGCTGGTCGCCGCCTCGCCTACCACCGCAATTTCGCTCGATTCGCGTGGCTCCACCGAATGAGTCGGGTCGGCCACCGGGTGCTAGGGTCGCTATTCGGCCGTGGAGGGGCTACATATTCGCTCCTCGATTTGGAGCATGTGTTGTCGGGTCACAATTGGTCGCCGACTCTTTGGCTTCCCGGATGGGCTGGTTTCATTTAAGACAGCGCCGTGTTTTTCGAGATGACGATTCGCCGGGTGACTCGAGTTCCACACTCTTTAATTTCTTCCGCTGATCGCGAGGGGCTTAGCATTTATGGGCTCTATTATAAATAGGAGGAGGCCATCTCTTATCGTGGCTCTAGGTCGGGTCATTGTCCTTACTCATCTCTAAGGTTTCGATTGGGGAGCGTGAGTTTTGCCGAGATGGTTGGGGCGTGGGAGTGGATTCTCCCCGAGTCCACCATTTTCGGGTTTTCACGAGAGCGCATGGGTAGTTCCTGGTCATCTCAAGAAAGGGGAAACCCCTGCTCAGATCCAAAGAATTGGGGCACGGCTCGTGATCGCTGCCGATCTATTTCAAGAAGAGATGGGTGTGTCAAGTGTATCTCAAGAAAGGTCGCTTTGTTTACATCCATGGATTCTCGATGACAGCCGATATGGAGCCATGGGGTCCGCACCCAAAATCCTTTAGTACTTCACCGCTTAGACGAGGTGAGCAGAGGGCTGACGGAAAGGCTAAGACACCGAGGCGCATAATGACTATTAGGATGTATATCTAGGCTTGTAGTTTTAATTTTTCTTTTATTTTGGTATTTGACGCAGCTTTATTGTAAAGTTTTGCTTGGAATATTAATGAAAGGTCGTGATTCCATGGATGGTTGTTTATTCGATTCATTTATGTCTCCTTTTTATTTTTATTTATTTTTTTCTAGCCCCTAACCCTAACCCCAGCCCCTCTAACCCTAACCCTAACCCTAGCCTTAGCCCTCTTCCTAACACTAACCCCTAACCCCAGCTCCCAGCCCAAAACCCTAACCCCAACCCTAACCCTAACTCCAACCCCCAACCCCAACCCAAACCTAACCCAAACTCCTAACTCCTAGCTCCCAACCCTAACCCTAACCCAACCCCAACCCCAACCCCAACTCCCCAACCCCAATCCCAACTCCAACCCCAACCCAAACCTAACCCTAACCCCAACCCTAACCCTAACTCCAAACCCCAACCTCACCCAAACCCCAACCCCAATCCTAGCCCCAACCCAAACCCCAACCCAAATCCTAACCCTAACCCTAATCCAAACCCTAGCCCTAGTCCTAGCCCTAGCCCAAACCCTAACCCCAGCCCAAACCCTAGCCCTAGCCCTAACCCTAGCCCCAACCCTTACTCTAGCCCTAGCCCTATTCCTAACCCTAACTTCAAAGCCAAACCCAACCCTCACCCTAACCATATCCCCAACCTGAACCCGAGCCCTAGCCCTAACCCTAACACCAGCCCAAACCCTAACCCTAACCCCAACCCCAACCCTAACCCTAACCTCAACCCCAACCCCAACTCAACCCCAACCCCAACCCCAGCCCCAGCCCCAACTCCCAGCCTTAGTCCCAACCCTAACCTCAACCCCAACCCCAACTCCCCAACCCTAACCCTAACCCTAACCCTAACCCTAACCCTATCCCCAAAGACTCAACCCTATCCCAAACTCCAACCCTTGCCCTAACTCCCAACCCCACCCCAACCCCAACCCCAACCCCAACTCCTAACCCTAACCTCCCAACCCCAACCCCACCCCAACCCTAGCTCCCAACCCCACCCCTAACCCTAGCCCCAACCCTAGCTCCTAGCTCTAGCCCCCAACCCTTCCCAACCATAACCCTAACCCCAACTCCTAACCCTAACTCTAACCCTAACTCCTAACCCTAGCCCTAGCCCTAACTCCTAACCCTAACCCTAGCTCCCAACCCTAACCCTAGCCCCAACCCCAACCCCAGCCCCCACCCTATTCCCAACCCCAACCCTAGCCCCAACCCTAACCCCAAAATTTCAATCCTAACCCCAGCCCCAACCCTAACCCAAACCCCAACCCCAACCCAAACCCCAACACAAATCCCAACCCCAACCCCAACCCAAACCCCAACCCCAACCCAAACCCCAACCCCAACCCCAACCCAAACCCTAACTCCTAACCCTAACCCCAACTCCTAACCCTAACCCTATTCCCAACCCCAACCTCTAACCCCCAACCCTAACTCTAGCCCTAGCCCCAACCCTAGCCCCAACCCAAGCCCCAACCCTAGCCCTAATCCTAACCCCAACCCCAACTCCCCAACCCTAGCCCAAACCCCAGCCCCAGCCCCAACTCCCCAACCCCAGCCCCAACCCTAACCCAAACCCCAACCCCAACCCCAGCTCCCCCAAACCCCAACACAAATCCCAACCCCAACCCCAACCCAAACCCCAACCCTAACCCAAACCCCAACCCAACCGCAGCCCAAACCCTAACTCTAACCCTAACCCTAACCCTAACCCTAACCCTATTCCCAGCCCTAACCCTAACCCTAACTCTAGCCCTTGCCCTTGCCCTAACCCAAGCCCTAACCCTAGCCCTAATCCTAACCCCAACCCCAACTCCCCAACCCAACCCCAACCCCAGCCCCAGCCCCAACTCCCCAACCCCAGCCCCAACCCTAACCCAAACCCCAACCCAACCCCAGCTCCCCCAAACCCCAACACAAATCCCAACCCCAACCCCAACCCAAACCCAACCCCAACCCAAACCCCAACACAACCGCAGCCTCAAACCCTAACTTCTAACCCTAACCCTAACCCTAACCCTAACTCTAACCCCTAGCTCCCAACCTCTAACCCTAACTCCTAACTCCTAGCCCTAACCCTAGCCCTAGCCCCAACCCTAGCCCTAACCCTAGCTCCCAACCCTAACTCCTAACCCTAACCCTAGCCCAAGCTCTAACCCTAGCCCTCGTCCCAACCCCAACTCTAGCCCTGGCCCTATTCCTAACCCTAACCCTAACCCTAACCCTAACCCTAACCTTAACCTAGCCCCAGCCCTAACCCTAGCCCCAACCCTTACTCTAGCCCTAGCCCTATTCCTAACCCTAACCCCAACCCAAACCCAACCCTCACCCTAACCCAAATCCCAACCCAACCCGAGCCCTAGCCCTAACCCTAACCCCAGCCCAAACCCTAACCCTAACCCTAACCCCAGCCCTAACCCTAACCATTACCCCTAACCCCAACCCCAATGCTAACCCTAGCCCTAGCCCTAACTCTAGCCTTAGTCCCAACCCTAACTCTGGCCCTAGCCCGATTTCTGACCCTAACCCTAACCCTAACCCTAATCCTATCCCTAGCCCTAACCCTAACCCCAACCCTAACCAGAACGCTTGCCCTAACCCTAACCCCAGCCGCAATTCTAAACCTAACCCCAAACCTAGCCCTAACCCTAACCCCAACCCAAACCAAAATCCCAAACCCAACCCCCACCCTACCCCTAACCCCAACCCCAACCCTAACGCTAACCCTAGCCCTAACCCTAGCCTTAACACTTGCCCAAGCCCTAGCCCCAACTCCTAGCCCTAACCCTAACCTCTAACCCTATTCCCAGGCCTAACCATAACCCTAACCCTAGCCCTTGCCCTTGCCCTAACCCAAGCCCTAACCCTAGCCCTAGCCCTAACCCCAACCCTAACCCTAGCCCTAATCCTAGCCCTAGTCCCAACCCCAACTCTAGCCCTGGCCCTATTCCAAATCCCAACCCAACCAGAGCCCAAACCCTAACACAAATCCTAACCCCAACCCAAACCAAAATCCCAACCCAACCCCACCCTACCCCCAACCCCAACTCCCCAACCCTAACGCTTAACCCTAGCCCTAACCCTAGCCTTAACACTCTGCCCAAGCCTCCCAGCTCCCAGCCCTAACCCCAGCCTCTAACCCTATTCCTGTGCCTAACCATAACCCTAACTCTAGCCCTCTGCTTCTCTCCCAACCCAAGCCCTAACCCTAGCCCCAGCTCCCAACCCCAACCCTAACTCCTAGCTCCTAATCCCAGCCCTAGTCCCAACTCCCAACTCTAGCCCTGCCCTATTCCAAATCCTAACCCTAGCTCCCAACCCTAACCTCACCAACCCCTAACCCCACCAACCAGAACTCCAAATCCCAACCCAACCGTAGCCCAAACCCTAACACAAATCCCAACCCCAACCCCAACCCAAACCCCATCCCCAACCCAAACCCCAACCCCAACCCCAGCCCAAACCCTAACCCTAACACTAACCCTAACCCGAACCCTAGCCCTAACCCTATTCCCAGCCCTAACCCTAACCTAACCCTAGCCCTTACCCATACCCTAACCCAAGCCCTAACCCTAGCCCTAATCCCAACCCCAACCCTAACCCTAGCCTAAGCTCTAACCATAGCCCTAGCCCTATTCCTAACCCTAACCCCAACCCTAAACCCAACCCTCACCCTAACCCTATCTCCAACCCGAACCCGAGCCCTAGCCCTAACCCTAACCCCAACCCAAACCCTAACCCTAACCCTAACCCCAGCCCTAACCCTAACCATTACCCCTAACCCCAACCCCAATGCTAACCCTAGCCCTAGCCCTAACTCTAGCCTTAGTCCCAACCCTAACTCTGGCCCTAGCCCGATTCCTGACCCTAACCCTAACCCTAACCCTAATCCCAACCCTAGCCCTAGCCCTAACCCTAACCCCAACCCCAACCTAACCCTAGCCCTAACCCCAACCCAACCTCACCCTAACCCCAACCCAACCCCAAACCCAGCCCTAACCCTAACCCCAACCCAAACCAAAATCCCAACCCCAACCCCAACCCCAACCCCAACCCCAACCCCAACCCTAACGCTAACCCTAGCCCTAACCCTAGCCTTAACACTTGCCCAAGCCCTAGCCCTAGCCAGAACCCCAGCCCTAACCCTATTCCCAGGCCTAACCATAACCCTAACCCTAGCCCTTGCCCTTGCCCTAACCCAAGCCCTAACCCTAGCCCTAGCCCTAACCCCAACCCTAACCCTAGCCCTAATCCTAGCCCTAGTCCCAACCCCAACTCTAGCCCTGGCCCTATTCCAAATCCTAACCCTAGCCCCAACCCTAACCCCAGCTCTAACCCTAACCCCAGCTCTAACCGTAACCCAAATCCCAACCCAACCGTAGCCCAAACCCTAACACAAATCCCAACCCCAACCCCAACCCAAACCCCATCCCCAACCCAAACCCCAACCCAACCGCAGCCCAAACCCTAACCCTAACCCTAACCCTAACCCGAACCCTAGCCCTAACCCTATTCCCAGCCCTAACCCTAACCTAACCCTAGCCCTTACCCATACCCTAACCCAAGCCCTAACCCTAGCCCTAATCCCAGCCCCAGTCCCAACCCCAACTCTAGCCCCGGCCCTATTCCAAATCCCAACCCTAGCCCCAACCCTAGCCCCAGTCCCAACCCTAACCCTAACCCCAACCAGAACCCAAATCCCAACCCAACCAGAGCCCAAACCCTAACACAAATCCCAACCCCAACCCCAACCCAAACCCCATCCCCAACCCAAACCCCAACCCAACCGCAGCCCCAACCCTAACCCCCAACACTCAACCCTAACCCCAACTCCTAGCTCCCAACCCTATTCCCTGCCTCTAACCCTAACTCCCCAACCCTAGCCTCCTACCCATACCCCAACCCAAGCCCCAACTCCCAGCCCCAATCCCAACCCCAACCCTAACCCCAGCCTAAGCTCTAACCATAGCCCCAGCCCTAACCCTAACTCCCCAACCCCAACCCTAACCCAACCCCTCACCCTAACCCTATTCCCCACCCCCAACCCCAGCCCCAGCCCCAACCCCAACCCCACCCCAAACCCTAACTCCTAACCCCAACCCCAACCCAAACCCAACTCCCAACCCTAACCCCAACCCCAATGCCAACCCCCAGCCCCAGCTCCCAGCTCCCAACCCTAGCCCTAGTCCCAACCCTAACTCCCCAGCCCCAGTCCCAACCCCAACTCCCAACCCTAACCCTAACCCTAACCATTACCCCTAACCCCAACCCAAACCCTAACCCTAACCCTAACCCTATCCCTAACCTGAATGCTTGCCCTAACCCTAACCCCAGCCGCAATTCTAAACCTAACCCCAAACCTAGCCCTAACCCTAACCCCAACCCAAACCAAAATCCCAAACCCAACCCCAACCCTACCCCTAACCCCAACCCCAACCCCAACCCTAACGCTAACCCTAAACCCTAACCCTAGCTCCCAACCCCAGCCCCAGCTCCCAGCTCCCAGCTCCCAACCCTAACCCTAACCCTATTCCTGTGCCTAACCATAACCCTAACCCCAGCCTCTCTGCCCTTGCTCCCAACTCCAAGCTCCTAACCCCAGCTCCCAGCCCCAACTCCCAGCTCCCAGTCCCAACCCCAACCATAACCCCAGCTCCCAATCCCAGCCCCAGTCCCAACTCCCCAACCCCAGCCCCGCCCTATTCCTAATCCTAACCCTAGCCCCAACCCTAACCCCAGCCTCTAACCCTAACCCCAGCTCTAACCCTAACCCAAACCCCAACCCAACCGTAGCACAAACCCTAACACAAATCCCAACCCCAACCCCAACCTAAACCCAACCCCAACCCAAACCCCAACCCAACCAAGCAGCCTCAAACTCCTAACCCTAACACTCAACTCCTAACCCCAACCCCAAAATTTCTAACCCTATTCCTCAAATTCTAACCCTAACTCCTAACCCTAGCCCTTGCCCCAACCCTAACCCCAACCCTAGCCCTAATCCCACCCCCAACCCTAACTCCTAGTTTCTAACTCCCAGCTCCCAGTCCTAACCCCAACCCCAAATTCTAACTCCTAACCCTAACCCTAACCCTAGCCCCAACCCTAACCCGAGCCCTAACCCTAACCCCAGCTCTAACCCTAACCCAAACCCCAAACCCAACCCCAGCCCAAACCCTAACACAAACCCCAAACCCCAACCCCAACCCAAACCCCAACCCTAACCCAAACCCCGACCCTAACCCCAACCCTAACCCTAACGCTAACCCAAGCCCTAACCGTAGCCCTAGCCCTAGCCCTAACCCTTACCCTATCCCCAACCGTAACCCCAGCCCTAACCCTAGCTCCTAGCCCTAACCCAAACTCAAGCCCTAGCCCAATTCCTAAACCAAATCCTAACCCTAGCCCTTGCCCCAACCCTAGCCACAGCCTCAACCCTATCCCCAGCCCTAACCCTAACCTCAACCCTAACCCAAACCCTAACCCAAACTCCAACCCCCAACCCTAACCCTAACTCCTAACCCTAACCTAACCCTAACTCCCAACCTCTAACCCTAACGCTAACCCTATCCCTAGCCCTAACCCTATCCCTAGCCTTAACCCTTGCCCTAACCCCAACCCTAACTCCTAACCCTAGCTCCTAACCACAAGCACAATCCTAGCACTAACCCCAACCCCAACCCTAGCTCCCCACTCCTAGCCCCAACCCTAACTCCTAGCCCCAACCTCTATTCCTAACCCTAACCTAACCCTAACCCCAACCCAAACCACAACCCCAACCCCAGCCCTAGTCCTAACCCCAATCAAAACCCAAACCCTAACCCCAACCCTAACCTCAACCCAAACCATAACCCCAACCCCAATCCTAAGCCTAACCCTAAACCTAAACCTAACCCCAACCATAACCCTAACCCCACCCCAAACCCCAACCCTAGCTCCCAGCCCTAACCCCAGTCCTAGCCCTAGCCCTAGCCCAAATCGTAGCCCTAGCCTTAACGCTAGCCCTAACCCTAGCCCCAGCCCTAACCCCAACCCTAACCCTAGCCCCATAATAATAGCCCCATCCCCAACCCTAACACTAGCCCCAGCCCTATTCCTAACCCTAACCCTAACCCTAGCCCCAGCCTTAATCAAAACCCAAACTCGAGCCCCAACCCTAATCCAAACCCCAACCCCAACCCCAATCCAAACACCAACACTAATCCTAACCCTAACCCCAAACCTAATGCTAACTCTAGCCCAAACCCTAGCCCTAGCCCTAGTCGTAACCTTATTCCCAGCCCTAACCCCAGCCCTAACCTTAGCCCCAGCCCGAATTCTAGCCATAGCCCTAACCCCAACCCGAGCCCTAATCGTAACTCTAGCCTTAGCCCTCTTCCTAACACTAACCCTAACCTGAGCCCCAGCCCTAACCCAAACCCCAACCCTAACCCTAACCCCAACCCTAAACCTAACCCAAACTCCTGCCCTAACCATAACCCAAAACCCAACCCCAACTCAAAGCCCAACCCCTACCCCAACCCCAACCCTTACCCTAACCCAACCCTCACCCCAACCCCAACCGCAACCGTAGCCCCAACCCAAACCCCAACCCAAATCCTAACCCGGACCCTAACTAAAACCCTAGCCCTAGCCCTAGCCCTAACCCTAACCCCAACCCAAACCCTAGACCTAGCCCTAACCCTAGCCCCAACCCTTACTCTAGCCCTAGCCCTATTCATAACCCTAACCCCAACCCCAAACCCAACCCTCACCCTAACCCTATCTCCAACCCGAACCCGAGCCCTAGCTCCCAACCTCCTAACCCCAACCCAAACCCTAACTCCTAACCCCAACCCCAACCCCAACCCTAACCCTAACCCTAACCCCAACCCCAATGCAACCCCAGCCCTAGCTCCTAACACTCAGCCTTAGTCCCAACCCTAACCCCAGCCCCAGCCCCAGCCCCAACCCCAATCCCAACCCTAACCCTAACCATATCCCCAAAATTCTAACCCTAACCCCAACCCTAACCCTATCCCTAACCTGAACCCTTGCCCTAACCCCAACCCCAGCCGCAATTCTAAACCTAACCCCAAACCCAGCCCTAACCCTAACCCAAACCCAAATCCCAAACCCCAACCCCAACCCTACCCCTAACCCCAACCCCAACCCTTACCCTAACGCTAACCCTAGCCCTAACCCTAGCCTTAACAAATGCCCAAGCCCGAACCCCAGCCCTAACCCTATTCCCCAAATTTCTAACCATAACCCTAACTTAGCCCTTCCCTTGCCCCAACCTGCCCCAACCCCAGCTCCCAGCTCCTAACCCCAACCCTAACCCTAGCCCTAATCCTAACCCTAGTCCCAACCTGAACTCTAGCCCTAGCCCTATTCCTAACCCTAACCCTTGCCCCAACCCTTACCCGAGCCCTAACCCTAACACCAGCTCTAACCCTAACCCAAACCCCAACCCAAACCCAAAACCCAACCCCAGCCCAAACCCTAACACAAACCCCAACCCCAACCCTAACCGTAACCCCAACCCTAACCCAAACCACGACCCCAACCCCAACCCTAACCCCAATGCTAACCCAAGCCCTAACCGTAGTCCTAGCCCTAGCCCTAACCCTAACCCTATCCCCAGCCGTAACCCCAGCCCTAACCCTAGCTCTAGCACTAGTCCTAACCCAAACTCAAGCCCTAGCCCAATTCCCAAACCTAATCCTAACCCTAACCCTTACCGTAACCCTAGCCACAGCCCTAACCCTAGACCCAGTCCTATCCCCAGCCCTAACCCTAACCCCAACCCTAACCAAAACCCTAACCCTAACCCCAACCCTAACTCTAAACCTAACCCTAACCCCAACTCCGACCCTAACCCTAACGCTAACCCTAGCCCTAGCCCTAACCCTATCCCTAGCCTTAACCCTTGCCCTAACCACAACCCGAGCCCTAACCCTAACCCCAGCCATAATCCTAGCACTAACCCTGCCCCAACCCCTAGTCCTAACCCTAGCCCTAGCCTAACCCTAAATCTAGCCCTAGCCCCATTCCTAACCCTAACCCTAACCCCAACCCCAACCCAAACCACAACCCCAACCCCAGCCCTAGTCCTAACCCCAACCGTAACCCCAACCCCAACCTCAACCCAAACCCTAACCCTAACCCCAATCCTAACCCTAACCCCAGCCCCAATGCTAGCTCCTAACCCTAACCCTAGCCCTAGCCTAACCCTAACCCCAACCCTAACCCCAGCCCTAGCTCCCAACCCTAGCCCTAATCCTAACCCTAACCCTAGCCCTAATGCTAGCCCTAACCCTAGCCCCAGCCCTAACCCCAACCCTAACCCTAGCCCCTGCCCTAAACCCAACCCTAGCCCCAGCCCTAACCCTAACTCTAGCCCCAGCCCTATTCCTAACCCTAACCCTAACCCTAGCCCCAGCCCTAACCAAAACCCAAACCCGAGCCCCAACCCTAACCCCAACCCTAATCCAAATTCCAACCCCAACCCCAATCCAAACACCAACACTAACCCTAACCCTAACCCCAACCCCAACCCCAACCCCAACCCCAAACCTAATGCTAACCCTAGCCCAAACTCTAGCCCTAGCCGTAACCTTATTCCATGCCCAAACCCCCAGCTCCCAACCCTAGCCCCAACCCTAACTCTAGCCCTAGTCCCAACCCCAACCCCAGCCCCAGCTCCCAACCCTAACTCCCCAGCCCTAGCCCCATTCCTAACCCTAACCCCAACCCTAACCTGAGCCCCAACCCTAACCCAAACCCCAACCCTAACCCTAGCCCCAACCCTAACCCTAGCCAAAACCCTAACCCCAACCTTAAACCTAACCCAAACTCCTGTCGTAACCCTAACCCTAACCCCAACCCCAATTCAAATCCCAACCCCAACCCCAACCCTAACCCTAACCCAACCCTCACCCAAACCCCAACCGCAACCCCAACCCAACCCAACCCTAACCCCAACCCTAACCTCAACCCTAACTCAAACCCCTAGCCCTAACCCCAGCTCCCAACCCTAACCCAACCCTAACGCCAACCCCTAGGCCCAACCCTTACTCTAGCCCTAGCCCTATTCCTAACCCTAACCCCAATCCCAAACACAACCCCCACCCTAACCCTATCTCCAACCCCAACCCAGCTCCTAGCCCTAACCCTAACCCTGCACCAAACCCTAACCCTAACCCCAACCCCAACCCCAACCCCAACCCTAACCCTAACCCTAACCCTAACCCCAACCCTAATGCTAACCCTAGCCCTAGCCTTAATCCCAACCCTAACTCTAGCCCTAGCCCGATTCCTAACCCTAACCCCAACTCCTAACCCTAACTCCTAACTCCCAACTCCTAACCCTAACCCCAACCCTAACCCTAACCTCCTAACCCCAACCTAATGCTAACCCTAGCCCTAGCCCTATTCCTAACCCTAACCCCAACCCTAACCCCAGCTCCCAGCCCCAACCCCAACCCCAACTCCTAACTCCTAACTCCTAACCCCAGCCCCAACCCTAACTCCCAACTCCCCAACCCTAACCCTAACCCAACCCCAACCCTAACCCCACCGCAATCCTAAACCCAACCCCAACCCCAACTCCTAACCCTAACTCCCCAACCCAAACCCAAATCCCAAACCCAACCCCAACCCCAACCCTAACCCTAACCCCAACTCCTAACCCCAACCCTAACGCTAACCCTAGCCCTAACCCTAGCCTTAAAACTTGCTCAAGCCCTAGCCCTAGCCCTAGCCCGAACCCCATCCCTAACCCTATTCCTCAGCCTCTAACCCCAAACCCTAACCCTAGCTCCTAGCCCCATTCCTAACCCTAACCCCAGCTCCCAACTCCCAGCCCCAACCCCAGCTCCCAACTCCCAAACCAAACCCCAGCCCCAGCTCTAAACCCAGCCCTAGTCCCAACCCCAACCCCAGCCCCCGCCTTATTCCTAACCCTAACCCCAGCTCCCAACCCTAACCCCAGCCCCAACCCCAACTCCAAACCCCAACCCAAATCCCAAACCCAACCCCAACCCTACCCCTAACCCTAACCCCAACCCTAACCCAACCCTAACCCTAACTCCTAGCCCCAGCCCTAGCTCCTAACCCTAACTCCTAGCCCCAACCCCAGCCCCAGCCCCAACCCCATCCCTAACCCTTGCCCCTAACCCAACCCTAACCCTAACTCCTAACTCCTAACTCCTAACCCCAACCCCAGCTCCCAACCCTAACTCCTAGCCCCAGCCCCAACCCAAACCAAACCCTAGCCCTAGCTCTAAACCTAGCCCTAGTCCGAACCCCAACTCTAGCCCTGGCCTTATTCCTAACCCTAACCCTAGCCCTAACCCTAACCCGAGCCCTAACCCTAACCCAAACCCCAACCTAAACCCCAAACCCAACCCCAGCCCAAACCCTAACACAAACCCTAACCCCAACCCCAAACCAAACCCCAACCCTAACCCAAACCTCGACCCCAACCCTAACCCTAACGCTAACCCAAGCCCTAACCGTAGTCCTAGTCCTAGCCCTAACCCTAACCCTATCCCTAGCCGTAACCCCAGCCCTAAACCTAACCCTAACCATAACCCTAACCCTAACCCTAACCCAACCCTAACCCTACCCCAACCCTAGCCACGCCTCCCAACCCTAACTCCTAACCCCAACCCCAACCCTAACCCAACCCCAAACCCAACCCCACCCCAACTCCCACTCCTAACCCTAACTCCTAACCCTATCCCTAGCCCTAACCCTATCCCTAGCCTTAACCTTGCCCTAACCCCAACCCCAACCCCAAACCAAACCCCAACCCTAGCCCTAACCCTAACCCCAGCCCCAGCCCTATTCCTAACCCTAACCCAACCCCAACCCCAGCTCCCAGCCCCAACCCCAACCCTAACTCCTAACTCCTAACCCTAACCTCAACCCTAACCCTAACCCCAACTCCCAACCCTAACTCCTAACCCTAACCCAACCCTAACCCCACCGCAATCCTAAACCCAACCCCAACCCCAACTCCTAACCCTAACTCCCCAACCCAAACCCAAATCCCAAACCCAACCCCAACCCCAACCCTAACCCTAACCCCAACTCCTAACCCCAACCCTAACGCTAACCCTAGCCCCAACCCTAGCCCTAACCCTAACTCCTAGCCCCAACCCTAACCCTAGCCCCAACCCCATCCCTAACCCTATTCCTCAGCCTCTAACCCAACCCTAACCCTAGCCCTAACCCTAACGCTAACCCTAGCCCCAACCCCAGCCCCAACCCCAGCTCCCAACTCCCCAAACCAAACCCCAGCCCCAGCTCTAAACCCAGCCCTAGTCCCAACCCCAACCCCAGCCCCCGCCTTATTCCTAACCCTAACCCCAGCTCCCAACCCTAACCCCAGCCCCAACCCCAACTCCTAACCCAAACCCAAATCCCAAACCCAACCCCAACCCTAACCCTAACCCTAACCCCAACCCTAACCCAAACCCCAGCCCCAACCCTAGCCCTAACCCTAGCCCTAACCCTAGCCCTAACCCTAACTCCTAGCCCCAGCCCCAACCCCAACCCTAACCCTAACTCCTAGCCCCAACCCAAACCCAACCCTAACCCTAGCCCTAACCCTAGCCCTAACCCTAACTCCCCAACCCCAACCCCAGCTCCCAGCCCCAGCCCCAACCCCAAACCAAACCCCAGCCCCAGCTCTAAACCCAGCCCTAGTCCCAACCCCAACCCCAGCCCCAGCCTTAATCCCAACCCCAACCCTAGCCCCAACCCCAACCCCAGCCCCAACCCCAACCCAAACCCCAACCCTAACCCAAACCCAACCCCCAAATTCCCAAACCCTAACACAAACCCTAACCCCAACCCCAAACCAAACCCCAACCCTAACCCAAACCTCGACCCCAACCCTAACCCTAACGCTAACCCAAGCCCTAACCGTAGTCCTAGTCCTAGCCCTAACCCTAACCCTATCCCTAGCCGTAACCCCAGCCCTAAACCTAACCCTAACCATAACCCTAACCCTAACCCTAAACCTAACCCTAACCCTTACCCTAACCCTAGCCACAGCTCTAACCCCAGCCCTAACACTAACCCCAACCCTAAACCCAACCCTTACACTAAACCTAACCCTAACCCCAACTCCGACCCTAACCCTAACGCTAACCCTATCCCTAGCCCTAACCCTATCCCTAGCCTTAACCCTTGCCCTAACCCCAATCCTAGCCCCAGCAAAAATCCTAGCACTAACCCTACCCCAACCCCTAGCCCTGACCCTATCCCCAGCCCAACCCTAACTCTAGCCCTAGCCCTATTCCTAACCCCAGCCCTAACCCTAACCCTAACCCCAACCCAAACCACAACCCCAACCCCAGCCCTAGTCCTAACCCTAACCGTCACCCAAACCCTAACCCCAACCCCAACCTCAACACAAACCCTAACCCTAACCCAAATCCTAACCCTAACCCCAACCCTAACCATAATACTACCCTAACATAACCCAAGGCCTAGCCCTAGATCTAACCCTAACCCCAAAATTCTAACTCCCAAGCCCTAGCCTCTAGCTCAGAACCTCAAATCAGAGTCTCTAGCTTAACGCTAGCCTCAACCATACTCAGCCCTAACCCCAACTCCTAACCCTAGCCCCGCCTCTAACAATAGCCCAACCCCAACCCTAACACTCAGCCCCAAACTCTATTCCTAACCCTAACCCTAACCCTAACTCCAGCCCTAACTAAAACCCAAACCCGAGCCCCAACCCTAACCCCAGCCCTAATCTCAACCCTAACCCCAATCCCAATCCAAACACCAACACTAACCCTAACCCGAACCCCAACCCCAACCCCAAACCTAATGCTAACCCTAGCCCAATCCCTAGCTCCTAGCCCCAGCCTGAACCGATTCTATCCCTAACCCCCAAAGATTAGCCCCAAACCCACTCTAGCTCCTAGCCTCTAACCCCAGCCCTCAAGCCCTAACCAGACCCCTAACCCTAGCTCTCTCCTAACACTCAACCCTACCTCGAGCTCCCCTCAACTCCCCAACCCCAACCCCAACTCCTAGCCCCAACCCCAACCGTAGCTCAAACCCTAACCCCAACCCTAACTCCAAAACCTCCTAACTCCCCAACCCCAACCCCAACCCCAACTTCAGCCTCAACCCTAACTCCCTACCCCTAACCCCCACACCCAAACCCCAACAACAATCATGCCTTCTAACCCAAACCCCAACTCCAAATCCTAAACTCAACCAGCCCCTAGTTCCAACCTCAACCCCTGCCCCAAATCCTACTCCTAGCCCTACCCCAAGGCCCAACCCTTACTTCAGCTCCTAGCCCTATTCCTAACCCTAACCCCAACCCCAAACTCACCCTCACCCTCACCCACCTCCAACCCCAACCTCAGTTTCATCTCAACCCTAACCTCCCAGCCAACTCCCACCTCCAACCCCTCACTCCCTGTCTTCCACCTCAACCCCAACTCCTAATGCCAACCCCTAGCTCCCAACCTAGCCTAGTCCCAACTCCTAACTCCCGCCCCAGCCCGAGCCTCCTCTACCCTAACCCTGGCCCCTAACCCTAACCCTATTCTCTGACTCAACCCCAACTCCCACCCTACTCCCTCTTCCCAACCCTGGCCCTACCCTAACCCTAACCCCAGCCCTAAAACCCAACCCCAGCCCTAGCTCTCAACCCCAACCCCAACCCAAACCCAAATCCCAAACTCAACCTCAACCTCTAACTCCCAACCTAACCCCAACCCTAACGCTAAACCCTAGCCCCAACCCTAGCCTTAACACTGCCCAAGCTCCTGGCCCGGTTCCTCACCCCCAACCCTTGCCTGCCCCTGTCCCTAACCCTAACCCTAGCCTCGCCCTGCCCTAAACCAGCCTCCCACCCCAGCTCCCAGCCTCTAACACAACCCCAACCCTAGCTCCTAGCTCCAACCCCTAGCCCTAGTCCCAACCCCAACCCCAGCCCTGCCATTTCTACCTAACCCACCCCTAATCCTAACCTCAACCCAGTCCCCAAACCCCAACCCTGCCTCAAACCCCGACACAAACCCCAACCCCAACCCCTACTCAAATCCCTAACTCAGTCCCTCACCCCCAACCCCACCCCACCAAGAACCCAAGCCCCAACCGTAGTCTTGCTCTCTATTCCTAACCCCAACCCTATCCCAGCCAGAACTCCAGCCCCCAACCCTAGCTCCTAGTCCCAACTCCAAACCTCAAGCCCCAGCCCACCCAAACCAGTCCTAATCCTGGCCCCTACCCCAACTCCTAGCCACGCCCCTCTAACACCCCCAAACTCATCCCTCAGCTTCTAACCCCACCTCCTCCAACTCCTGTCTCCAAACTCCTAACTCCCCACCCCCAACCCTGGCCCTAAACCCCAACCCCACCCCATTCTCACCCCTGGCCCCTAACGCTTAACCTCTAGCCCCAGCCCCAACCCTATCCCAGCCTTGCCCCTGTTCTAACCCCAACCCTGCCTGCCCCCCAACCCCACCATAATCCCAAGCACTAACCCTACACCAACCCCTAGCCCCCACCCCAGCTCCCAAAGACAACCCTAATCCCCCAGCCCTAGCCATTCCTGTCTCCACCTCCTAACCTCCTAACTCCCAACCCTAACCACAACCCCCAACCCCAGCCTTGTCCCAGCTCCCACCGGCCCCAACCCTAACCCCACCTCACCCTGAACTCTAACCCCTAA
>CM022703.1:86462841-86532102 GCA_012295165.1 Asparagus setaceus | reverse complement strand
ATACTTGCAACTTTAGGAGGTAATCATTTATTTCCTATCATAGAGAGAGAAGACTCTTTGGTGAAGGAGATCGAGAGACACACAGAGAGAGAGAGTCTTACCAATCCAAGTCATAGTTCCAAGCTAAGATAAGTATTTAAAATAATAATAATAATAATAATAATAATCAGTACTACTATGGAATGCTCAGAATTGAGGCCTACGGATTAAGCCCACTGGCCCAAAATCACAAACCCTAAACCTTTTTCCTCCGGTAACCTCACCCGCTCAATCTCTTCTTCCTCCCTCATTCGCGCCGCAACCAAGACCCCCCCCAAAAAAAAAAAAAAAAAAAAAGATAAAAAACAGAGAGAGAGAGAAAATGCAGGCGACGGCGTACGCTCACCGCCTCCACCTCCCCTCCCCATTCACCGCCCCCTTCCGCCCATCTCAAACCTCCCTCAAACCCCGCGGTAACCGCACAGCCGTCCGCATGTCCCTCCGCGAGGACGGCCCCACCGTCGCCGTCGTCGGCGTCACCGGCGCAGTCGGTCAAGAATTCCTCTCCGTCCTCTCCGACCGCGACTTCCCTTACAAATCTATCAAGATGCTCGCCAGTCGCCGGTCAGCCGGTAAAAAACTCACCTTTGAAGACCGAGAGTACACCGTCGAAGAGCTGAAACCCGAGAGCTTCGATGGCGTTGACATTGCCCTGTTCAGCGCCGGTGGGTCCATCAGTAAGGAGATGGGGCCCGTTGCGGCGGAGAAAGGAGCTATTGTGGTTGACAATAGCTCGGCGTTTCGGATGGATCCTAATGTGCCGCTGATCATACCGGAGGTGAATTCGGCGGCGATGTCGCATATTAAGCTGAAGGGGAGATTGGGAAGGGGCGTTGATTGCAAACCCGAATTGTTCGACGATTATTTGCTTGATGGCTGCTACTCCTCTTGACGAGCCCTCTTCGCCAAAGCGTTGAGATCTTGTTGAATGACTCCTTCTTCTGAAAAGAGTCAACTTGAGCAGAGCTCCCGGCTTTGAGATCCGCCGGGGTGTTGTTGTCAGGGGAAATCGCCTCTGTTTGAGATTCATTGCGCCTCCCAACAGAACGAACCTCCTTCTTTGGAGATGAAATCCTCCGATGCTTGCGGGGCGAGGAGGACTTTGATGAAGAAGAGGAGAGATATTCCTCGAACTTGGCTTGATCGAAGAAATAATCCAGTCCATCGACCATGAGGTCGGCTTGATCGCCGCAAGGTCGCGACACAACCATCTCTGCTCGAGACCGCTATTCCCATCGGTCGCCATCGTGTTTGGGTCGAAGTTGATTCCATTGTAAAACCAGAGAAAATTACACTTTTATTCTCGTTACAAAGAATTTAGATAACTTTCTACAAACTCGAACAAAGATACTACAAGTGTAGATCTCCCGCTAGGGACTTTTCCGTACGGACGCGAACCGTGGACCATGCAGGATCGTCGAATCGACGGTTTAGTTGATGCTTCAAAGGAAACAAGAATTCAAGAATATCTTAGCAGTAAGATATCTACTCTTCCCAAGAATTAAGGCAAAGCTTAATCTCGAGGAATTCGCTTGGACCGTGTTCTTGAACTTTGAAGCTTGATTCTCTCTCTCCTTACAAAGCTCGATTGTTTGATCTCTCGATTGCAAATGCCGATCCCCGCCAAGTGGATGTAGGGGTATTTATAGTCCTTGGGAAACGTGCCCTCCAAGAAACAAGTCATAAGTGCTCCACATTTGTAGCTAGCGGCAACCGAGCCGCCATATGCGGGCCGCCGGGCGAGGTATGTCCGCCGCCGGCGGTAAGAGGGTCGCCGCTGACCGGCGAGGCAAGTCGTCTTCAAATTGTAACGCCACGCTTAAGGCACGATTAAATGCCCTAAAATCACGCTAGTGGGCGATTTTCGCCGATAACCACCATTAAATATCAACGCCTCTCGCTGATAGTCAAGTGGGCCCATCGCATTGATTTAGACCCTTCAAGAGCCCGCTATTCGGTGTCTCGGATTGGCGACACAGTAAGTCTCGCTAGTTGCGAGACACATCAAGGTTCTCGCCGGGCGAGACATCAACAGAGTCTCGCTAGTAGCGAGATCATCAGCAGCCGCCAGAAGACACACAAGTGTCTCGCTATCGGGAACATAAACAAGTGTCTCGCCATGGCGAGGTTAAACCGTTGTCTCGCGATCGTGAAGCAGACACAATCTTCTTATGTGTTGACTTTTGAGATTTCGACGATGTTGTCCTTCGATCTTCTCATAATTTAGTCATATTTGAGGTTCTTCACAATTTTGATGCCTACAATGGTCGTACGACGACGCCAGAGCCAAGGTTCAAGAAACCGGCAAAACATGGGCCTCTTCTACAAAGTTCAACGCTGAACGTAAGCAAGCGCATCTTATCCAAAGTATTCCGCACTTCGACAAAATACGAGGAGTCTCAAAACTTTGGAGGGGTATCTCAGGCATCAAAAATTGTCAAGAACCTCAAATATGACTAAATTATGAGAAGATCAAGGACAACGCCGTCAAATCTCAAGAAGTCAACACATGAGAAGATTGTGTCTCGCCACAAAGGCGACATCGGTTTGTGCCTCGCCATGAGCGACATCTTTGTTCATGTCTCGTTAGCTGCAGACACTTGTGTGTGTCTTGCTACGAAGCAGACATTTTGATGTGTCTCGCTACTAGCGACACTTGTTGGTGCCTCGCCACGAAGCAGACATTTTGATGTGTCTCGCGAACTAGCGAGACTTTACTTGTGCCCCGCCAAATGCGACACCCGCAATACTTAAACGCTCTTGAAGGGTCTAAATCAATGCCGATGGGGCCCACTTGACTTTATAAAAGCAAAGAGACGCTCAGATACTTTAATGGGCGGTTACATCGCCGAAAATACCACTAGGCGGATTTTAGGCATTTAATCGCGCCTAAAAAATAGCGTAAACCACAACAAATGAAGGGACGACACCGCCGCCAAATGGCCGAAATTTCATATCGCCGCCGCCAATGAGGCAACCGACATCGCCGCCCGAAGAGGCAAAGATAGCGCGAGGCGTACTGAGCCGCCGCTTAACCGCAAATGTGGAGCACTTATGACTTGTGTTTCTTCAAAGGGCACGTTTCAAGGACTATAAATACCCCCTACATCCACTTCAAGTGGGATCGCATTTTGGCAATCGTGAGATCAAAGAAATCGAGCTTTTGCAAGGAGAGAGAGAGAATCCAAGCTTCCAAAGTTCAAGAACACGATCCACACGGAGATTCCTCGAAGTTTAAGCTTTGACTTATTCTTGAGAAGAGTAGATATCTTACTTTGCTAAGATATTTGCTTAAGTTCTTGTTTCCTATAAGCATCAACTAAACCCCGCCGATTCGACGATCGCCGCCGGTGGTCCACGGATACGCTGGCCCCCAAGACAGAAAAGTCCCACAAAACAGAGATCTACACTTGTAGTATCTTTGTTCGAAATGAGAGAGATCGAAATTTCTTTGTAACTGAAAATTAAGGTGTAATTTTCTTAAGTTTTGTAATGGAAACGACAAAGAAATCAACTTCGACCCAAAACGACTCTTCATTTGGGCTAACTCCTATTGAGTTTTATCTCAAACTTTCACGAGGAGCATCTTCTACCACGCGACGTTGGCGCACCCATGGAGAAGAAGAAGAAGAAGATGAGGCAATGAGAATGGATGGGAATGGCTACTATTTATAGCCTATTTCAAATCTTAACTCCCGAGGCCAGATCTTTTGAGATCCGATTGACCGGACTAAGAGGCTATGACTTAGCCTAAAACACACAAATCAGAAGCGGATCTTAGGGATCTTCAATCAAGAAATCCTAGCTATAAATCATGGCACAAATCCAAAGGCGAATCACAACAAACCTCGCCCGCTAGCGAATGTCGCCAAGTGACAAACTTTGCCAACAACAACTCAGACCAAATCGAAGCCACGGCTAGCTTAACGCCGCCAATCCGTGAACTTCACTCAAGCAGCACAAAGATGAGCGACCTTCGCTCATACCCCAAAATCAGTCAAAACTTCGTTGATTTCCCAACACCGCCTCAACAACAAAGATGGCGAATTTCATTCCAAACATGGATTTGGACGAACACAAGCATCATCGAACCTTCGATAAAAGTCTATAACCAAGGAAGCTACGTTCAACAGTACACCTCTGGCAACCAAGTGGGTGAATGAAGACGAATTTTCACCCAATCAAGACAACTCAAGCTACGTTCAACAATACACCTCTGGCTATTTTACCCAAAGTATTTCAACTCGCTACAAGTCCAATGCGGATATTGAAAACTTTGGGGTTGGGGACTTGTAGACGGTCAAAAAGTATTTTCATCAAGACTGATCTAAGAAGTGAACGCTCATGGGCTAAACACTTAGAATAGGCCCAAAGTCAAGCCCATAACAAGCTATAGTGAAGGTCGCCTAAATGACTGAAGCGGACCTCGCCAAGCAACCCAAGTCGACTCGACTCGGCCAAGTCAGATACGAGTCACCCCCCCCACAACACGCCTTGGGCCAAGTCGAATGGTGCCATTTGTCGACTCAAAGAAAAGCTCGCCATACAGCCTATATCGACTCGACTCAATCAAATCGATGTGAGTCGAAGTACCGTAATCGACTCGAAGGCGCCATTAGTCGGCCAAGCCTAGAGTCGAATTCTGTGTCAAATTTGAACTCATAGGCGAAGCTCACCAAACAATGAACTCCGCCCACATCAGCTGAAGCGGACCAGGTCATCCACCCCTAAAGAAGGCGCACCCACGTTCGCAGCAACCCTCGCCCGCACCCACAGCGACCTTCGCCCACGTCTACAACGAGCTTCGTAGGACCACGAAGTTCGCCCAAATTGCCGTTATGGGAGCTATTCTTAGGGGATAACAACCCCGCCATATCCTATTTTTATGGCCACCAACCCACGTTCTAAGGAGGCCGTTAGCCCTCTTTATTTTCGCCACGCCCCAGAAGCAACCCGCGCTTCATCGTCAAGAGCGGCTCGCTAGGACCATGAAGTTCCTCTAAATAATTGTTATGGGAGCTATTCTTAGGGGATAACAACCCCGCCATATCCTATTTTTATGGCCACCAACCCACGTTCTAAGGAGGCCGTTAGCCCTCTTTATTTTCGCCCACGTCCAGAAGCAAACCTACCATCGGCAATGAAGCCGCTAGGACCATGAAGTTCCTCTAAATAATTGTTATGAGAGCTATTCTTAGGGGATAACCACCCCCACTATCTCCTGTTTTAATGGCCACTAACCCACGTTCTAAGGAGGCCATTAACTCTCTCTTTTAGCCTATAAAAGGAGAGGAAATCATACAGTTCAACACATACATACGCAGAGGAATATCATGAGAGAAGATCGAGGTAACTTCCAAGTGATTCGACCCTCGCCAACAGCAAAAGACTTGTAAGTCTTGATTCGGTTCGTCAACGGAGTACAAGATCGACGCTCCACCGGTACGCAGACAAGAATCCAAGGAAATTTAAATTTTTCTTAGTTTCAATTGTAGTCTTTCAAATTATAATCTGAGCTAATTACAATACGAAAAATGCCCGAAACAACCACATCAATCGCCATCATATCAAATCAATGGTGACTCATGCCACCCCCAACTGACACATGTAAAGTGACTATTGACTAAACTGTTTGTTTCAACTCGGTCAAATTACGTAATTGTCCCTCCAACCTACTATAAATAGAGGGACTATTCTCACCAAGGCAAGAGCAAACTCTCAGACACTTAGGACTTAGAACTTTTCACCATTTGGTTACTTCTCCTCAAACTCAAAGTGTTGACTTGATCGTCGGAGGAAAACCCAAGAACCCAACTCCGCTCTCTAACGTGTTGCAGCTTTGCGTGCCCGTAGTGTGGTTCACCGGGATCACCATCAAGGGTGATAAGGGACCCTTAATCACCACAAACTCGCATTATATTAGCTGGGATTTTGACAATCAACAATACTAACCTGCATCCACTTCAATCATTGTAGGGAATGCTTATAATTAGTTATGCAGGCAAATACTATAGGCTTATTCGGTAGGTTCCATAATAAAAGTTTTTATGTAATTTATATAAACAATATTATTCATCGGGTACACCGAATGAAGAGATATTATTGGTGAGTTATAGAACTTCTTTAGGGTTAATTTTAGAAAATCCCTCAACTATGGGGCTTGTCTCTAAAATCCTGCCTATTTTATTTTTAGAAAACCCCTCAAATTTGAGGGTGTTGTAGATAACTCCCTCAAATTTTAAAATATGACTAGACCCCTTAACTATGGGGTGTCTCACTAAACCCCTTTATCTTTCTAGTTTTTCCAAATAACCCCCTAATATTATTAATTTGAAATATGCAATGACTAAAATGCCCTTGGTTGAAAAAATTCATGTGAGTTTAAAACCCAACCCGATAAAAATAATAGATTTTAGTTCTATGGGTTTTGATGAGGAAACTAACTTTCAAAAAAAATTAAAAGTTTTAATTGTTTCAAACATTACAAGCAAGGATAAGCAGAAAATAAAAGAAGTTTAGTGTTTCAAAAAGAAAAAATAGATTTACACGTAAACTTAGCAATGAAGATGGAGGAATAAGAAGAGTGGGGAAATAAAATGAAATTTATTTTTAACATGAAATTTAATAATATATGGTAAAAAAAATTTAATGTCTTAGGGATAGTATGGTTATTTTAAATCATTTGTTCATTTAGATTTTAATTATAATAGTTTAGGGGTTAAGTGAGAAAAGTTAAGGGGTTAAATAATATTTTGAAAGTTGAGGGGGTTATCTACAACAACTACATAATTGAGGGGGGTTTTAAAAGTTAAAATAGCAGGAGGGGATTGTCAGAGATGACATCCATAGTTGAGGGGTTTTTTCTAAAACTAACCCTTTCTTTAACGCGGAGGATTTCCAGGCTATAACTACCACTCTAAGTAGGTAATAGTTTTGTGCTCGGTAGTCACAATCACTGAAAACAGCACCTCCAAGGTCTTCGCTAGATTCTCACACACTGTGAAAATGGGATCAACAAACAATACTCAAGACCACCACCACCTCCACGTCTTCTTCTTCCCATACTTGGCATCCGGCCACATGATCCCCTTCCTCGACACCGCCCTCCTTTGCCGCCCGCGGCGTCAAGGTCTCCTACATTACCACCGCCGGCAACCTCCCTTCCTCCAACGCGCCTCTCCTCGGCCGCCGCCAACAGGGACTCTGTCGAGTTCCTCTTACTCCCTTTCCTCCGAAGACGTCGGCCTCCCTCCGGCTGCGAGAGCACCAGCCCTCCCCATGACGGACGCCGCCCTCGAAAGTTCTACAACCTCATCCAGCACCTACAACAGCCTCTTCGCCAGCTCATCGTCGACCACCGCCCTGACTGCCTCGTCGCCGACGATATCTACCCGTGGGCCTCAGACCTTGCAATCTCTCTCAACATCCCTCGTGTCGTCTTCAACGTTACCTCGCACTTCGCCATCTTCATCCTCGACCAAATCGAACAAATGCTCTTTGACTCCCGCAACGATGATGAGCCATTCGTGGTCGACGAGATCAAGATCACGAAAGCCGAGCTGCCCAAGCTGTTCCATTACCCCAAAATAGCTCGACATGTACAGAGAAGCCAGCAACAAGAGCTACGGCTTGCTCTTAAACAGCTTCGACGAGCTCGCGCCTGAGTACGTTGACAGGCTGAAAGCGGGCGGTAAGAGGAGAGTGTGGAATGTGGGGCCCGTCTCTCTCAGGCACTGGAAAGAAGCTGATAACGGTAATGAGTATAAAGAGATCAAAGCATGGCTAGACGATAAGAAAGATCGGTCGGTGCTCTACCTCGCGTTCGGTAGCGAATGCGTCTTCAGCGATGATCAGCCCGAGAAATCGCTCTCGGGTTGGAGGGTTCAGGAAGAGCCTTTATATGGGTGGTGAGGGGCGGAGGCGGGGTTTGGATACGATCGGGGAGTGGTTGCCGAAGGGATTCAAGAGAAGGTGGAAGGGAGAGGGTTGGTAGTTCGAGGATGGGCGCCGCAGAGGCTGATACTGAACCATCCGGCGTTGGGAGGGTTCGTGACGCAGGGTGGATGGAACTCAATGTTGGAGGGGCTGAGCTGCGGGCTGCCAATGATCGCCTGGCCGCTGCATACGGAGCAGTTTGTTCACGAGAGGCTCATTGTGCAGGTTAGTGTGTGCATGCATTCTTCACAAGCTTCATACTAGTCATATATAGTTACCACAATCATTCGTTAATGGGTTTGAGAAATCCCTGGATTCTATTAGGAAATCTCATACAGGATGCTATGACATGTAAGAGCAATAAGTTTGAACTATGACAGATCAAAATTTGCTGAAAATTTTGAAAGAAAAGCATCATGTGGGAGAACAGGACACAATAGCTAGGTCGCATTTCTCAAGTTTTTACTCTATACTAGTTCTTGTACGTGCAATGCACGTGGTTAAATATCAAAATTATTTAGTTTTTATTTATTTTCTTACTATATAATAAGTCAGATTTATTTTGAGTTGACATCTTTAAAACATGGATTATTACATTTGCCATAAATTTTATTTAAATGTTTAATAAAATTATGAAATAGATTTGTGTGTTAAACTGATCAATATACTTTTATATACTTGCATACACAATATTTTTTAAAATTTCTATATATCAAACTTCATGTAACACACTTGTTTATCGGATTAAATAATCGATCTCTAATTTCTTTATCTTAGTCATTAAATGTAGTATTAAGTTTGAAAAAAATACAATAATACATTATTGATGTGTTACTAAAAATTTAACCAAATACTTAATATTAAGATGGTTTGTATAAGCTCAAGACGAGCACATACTTTTCACAAGACTACATGACATCTTAATTATTAATAGACTTAAAATAAAAAATAAAAACTAAAGATTAATGATAACTCTAGCATAATTTTATATGACAAAAACATTCACATAAGCATATTAAAAATTTTATGAAAATTCCTTCTAAAGATTCCTAATTCTACTCAAAATTAAGCTTTACTATAAAATATTCAAAAAATATATTATCCTTTATTCCTTCTTTTTCATATTTAATTGCACTGACATCAATCCTACTCCACCTTTATCTTTTTCCAAGGCAATTATATAGTAATGTCTTCATCGCCTATATTAATTATAATATTAGATTG
The DNA here is from genome assembly GCA_012295165.1 of Asparagus setaceus. Taxonomy (NCBI): domain Eukaryota; kingdom Viridiplantae; phylum Streptophyta; class Magnoliopsida; order Asparagales; family Asparagaceae; genus Asparagus; species Asparagus setaceus. The sequence continues at coordinate 86,522,904 of CM022703.1, read as the reverse complement.
AAGCTAGACTTTTATGCTATTATATTTCCTAATGACTTGTTTATCTTTTAATTTTTTTTCTATTTTAATGAGAACAAAGGTTAACATCATATGTAAGAATATTTTTTGATATTCAAACTTATTACTTAAATAGAGTTAGAAATTACCTCTTTTTTCTCTGTAATGAATTCTTTAATTGTGCATCCAATAAGAGTTTCCACTCGCATTAAATTATGTTGCCTTTGTATTTTTCGTGCCATTTTTCATGAGAATCTTAACTACAAACATGAAGTTTTCATTGTTGATTTCTAGATTATATGTTAATATTAAATTTTGATATTGTTATATAAAAATGATATTACTTAACCTTGGTATCGAAAGTCATCGATGCTATGATATTTATCATTTAGACACTCTATTAATATCTTTATCCACCTTCTTGTAGCATTTGCAAGTGTAGACCAGGGCTCAAGTCTATTTAAAATGGTAGTTATCTTTGACTTAAATGTGAAATTTTGTGGTTGTATATTGGTAAATTTTAGTTAGATTTAATCTTGTGGATGAGAGTAGGTTTGGTAATATTGTACCAGATCGAATTCTATGATGTCTGCATATTATCACTAATTTAAATTTTTTACATTTGTAAAGATTGTGATGGAGATCCTTTTGTTTTGGTAGCTTCTTCCAAATGACCCCTAATATTAGATTAAAATATAATATTATTTATTTATTTTGTTAGATAGAGGTATGCTCGCTCTACCCATCGTACCATTATTTCTTTAGTAAGTTGTATCTTTGGGTTGATACATATTGTTGATATTCTTTACGATGATATGCTTATTTTCCTACCAATTTGAGATAGTCATAAGATAAATTTTATGGTTAGTGGCCTTCAATAAGAAGTTTAGTAATGAAATATTTTACCTTTGCACTTAGAGATCTTGAAGTCGATAGTGCTATTACGGGCTTCTTTTTAGTGTGTCTTCTAGAATTGATCCTTCATTTATAGCCATATCCCCAAATAAAGTTATGTGTGGAGTCATTCCACTATATATGAGAATGAGAGAATAAAGATAGAGTGTCAATATTAATTTTTTTCTTATTACCATCGAAAAAGTATCATGTATATACTTTTGTCCATTATTGTAATTTTCCTCATATTATTTGGCTTGTTACATTTTGTAACATAGTCGATCACCAACTTCACGTTATTTGCTATCGCAAGAACATCTCGCATGTAATTATTTAATAAGTTTATGATTCTATAAATTTATGTTTCCTTTTATTGAAGATTAAAGTATGAAAATAATAAGTACTTACTAAACTTTCTTGTATCTTAAAAATAAATGCTTCTTCAATTTGGAGTAAAATTATATTCAGCATTTTAATTTATATAGTAACATTTTCTTTAATCTATTAATATATATTTTTAAACTTTAAACCTTAATGGAATGTTTTTAATCTAATATTATTTCTATTTTTTCACCAACATCAACTTAGATTATTTTAAGATATTGAAAAGGGCCAAGAAAATCTTAAGTTGAAAGTTAAATTTACATATTTTAATGAAAGAATATCAAATAATTTCTTTTATTTGTAAAATTTTCAAATTCTAGGGTTTGGTGTGATTCAACTTTTGAAGTGTTGCTTTTAAAACTTTTAAAACTTTGAGCGGTTTTTACAAATTTTAAATTGTCGACTAGGTGCTACTAATTTTTGTATTTCATGCTGTCGGAAATTTTATAACTTTAGGATACTTCTTGGTTTGAACTGCTGAGGTTGTTTTTATTAGTTTAGAAACCTTGGGTTATTTTGTGTAAAAATTTTACCTTCAAGGGCCTGTTGATAATTCTAGATTTTTAGTATTGGACATAAATTTTGAAATTTTAGGTTTTTGCAATTTTGAAATGTTGAGGTTTTTTACAAATTTGATCATTTGTGTGTTTTTTCAATTTTCAAATTATCACCCAGATGATGGTAATTCGCATGTTTTATCAATGGTGTTGGCAACATTTTAAAATTTTAGAATTTCATGATGGTTTTTGTTATTATGATATTTTGAGGGGTTTTCTATAATTTTACAAACTTTGAGGGTGTAAATTGTAAATTTTAAACTTTTAAGGGCTTATAAAGTTTGTTTAGTTGTTTTAATTTTTGAAAGGGCATTTGTTTAGTTGTTTTAATTTTTGAAAGGCCGGTGTGCTTTGTGTTGTTATGAAAAGTTTTTATTTTGAGTAACTAATAAAATTTTTGCCTTTTTGTAATACCTTATGTATTGTAGCATGTTAGTTAATTATTATTTTTGTCACCCTTTTATTATCACTTAAAACTCATTTTATCTTTAAGTGTTGTCATATTTTTTCTTATTTGTACACTTATCGTACATGTTTCATGATAATATTATAGAGAGATCCTTTTATATGTCAACGGCGCAAACAAATCAAACTCGAATCTTAGTTTGAAGCCGCTTGAGTAAGTTCGTTTATGCTAAAACTCATATGTAGTGATTATGCAATCCAAAAATCGAGAATAAATTTCTACAAAGGAAAACCAAGCGATTACTCTACAAATATATATATGGACATTGAACTGTAATGATCATAATTGAAGCATACAAATTTTCGATGAATTACTAACCCGACATACGTAATTTGGAATATATCTCGAGCAAAAAAAATGGAATTGAGCTAGTCTTATCATGTAAGTAAACAACGAAATGTTATCATAAAAGTTTCTCTAAATGTATTTACCCTAATGAGCTTTACTTTGTCAAATCTTGTTGTTGACCTAGAACTAAACATCATGCATATTATGCTCTAAATTATAGAAACATAATTATTTATAATAAGAACTTTAATGGTTTTTAAACCTTTAGGGTGCTTTATGCAAATTACAAAGTATTTATGGGTTTCCTTTCTACACCAAATTCTATTTATGCAAATTATAAACTATTTTTGCAATTTCGAATTTTACAAGGGGACCAAATTGCAATTTCAATTAGATTGTAAACTGGCTAAAATATAATTTCTATAGTTTTTAGATTGTAACCGCAAATTCTAAACTGCTTTGCGCTTCTAGGCTTATATGCAATTTTACAATTTTTCGGGAGTAAACTACAAGTTCGGACTGCTTTTGCGCTTTTGGGGATTGTTTTGCAATTTTGGGCTTAAAATATGCTTTTAGAGTTACTGTAAATTCGGACTCTTTTACAATTTTTATGTGAAATACACTTTAAAGCTTAAAGTCTTAAGCGAAAATAAAAGATCACTCCCAACAAATATATTCAAGTTTAAACCGACTTGTATCTTCAAAAATTACTAAGTTGAACTAAAAGACGAGTACTAAATACCAAAATATCAAAACATTAATGCAATCCATCCAATCCCTCAATAAAACCTTTCTAGTTTGGCCCAACAAGGCCAAACCCATGAATCATGTCCATGATAGTTAGAGTCACGATTAATTTACATAAACTGATAAGATTTCACATTGCTCAAAATGATCTTAAAAAAAATACTACAAAGCGATTGAATGATCATAAGCATTTCATGACCAAGATTCATACACTCTAAATCAAAAGTCAAATTCATTAACTTTAATAAAAAACTTGTCTTTTAAGGAAAAAAAGAAAATTCTCCAAAACTCTATTCTTATTCAAGCTTGAAACATGATTCCAAGAAAAAAAAATATACGCTTTTTTACAATCATGAAGATACTCATGCAAAGTTCAAAGTAAACCCTAAAGCACTAAACTGACAAAATTTTGTAGGAATAAGGCATGATTTCTTTAGCAGAGAGATCGTGATGAAATTATATAGCAATAATCAAGATGCTAACCACACTTGTGTAGACTAATTTTAGCAATTGGGGTTGTTCCTAATTCCATGGTGAGTTTGTAATTTTAAAAGTTGAGAGACTATTTTGTAATTTAAAGAATTTGTGTATGAAGTTGTTTGCAATGCATGAGATTTGTAGATGGGTTTGCTTATGAGATAGTGATTTTAATGAATAGAAATAATATATGGTAAAAAATTGGGGCTTGCTAATTTAGTGATTTTGATGAAATTTTAGGGTATTTTTGGAAAGAGGAAGTTTTTCCTCAACTCCCCTTTTAAAGAGGTAATAGATATATGATTAATGCCGCTTATGCAATTTCCAATAGTTCAAGAGATCACTTAGGAGATTTTGTGCAAAAACACTCAAAAGCTTATTGGGATTTTGTGAAAGTTCACCCTTTACACAAATGTGTGGTTTTTCATGAAATAACATGAGTAATTTAGAATATATATTTAGGTTGTTTATCTTGTGAAATATATTTCCTTTCAAATACATGCAGTGTTGGGAACGGGGTGAGCGAATTGAACAAGGGGTGAAGAGGTCGATATTCATGAGCGTAAGGGGTGGTGAAGGCGAGGTCGTGAAGAGGGCGGTGGATAGGGTGATGGGCGAAGCAAAGAGGTGACGGAGATGAGGAGGAGGGCGAGAAATACAAGAAGATATTGAGGTCCCACAGAGAGGAAGGAGGATCATCTTATGTCAATTTGACTTGCATGATTCAGGAACTTACTAAGGTAGCCAAGGAGAAAAAGAGAGAGAGATGAGTTACTGATATTCATTGTAACCTCAAGTATTATCTACGCCGTGGTCGGAAATAAGTGAGGATTTAGTAGGCATGTGTTTTGTGTAATTTTTATATGCTGCGTGGCTCATGTGAGTGTTGTAAGGGATAAAGTATGGCCCACATGATAATAATTATCTTAATTTGTTATGATATTTGAATTCGCATCCTATAAAGAGTTGTAATGGATTGAGATAAGATTATATCTAGATAGTTTCCTTGATGGATGGTAATTGTCTTTAAGAAGTCTTATTGTAGGAAGTGGAGAAGTGTGGTTACACCCATAACCGATAACCCTTCCATCATGGGTAGTTATAGCAACTAACTATGCCCAACTTGAAGCCTACAAAAGTCTTCCTCTCTCAGGAAGCGAATCTCGTGAATAGTAATCCGAGAGTTCAAAACATGATTATGGAACTATAGCCATCAAAAAAAAAAAAAAAACAAGAGAGTCAAAGAGGCATTTGAGTTGTGAATCATATTTCTATTTCGTCACTGTAAACGGGAGCTCGACGGCGATTATCGTGGAGTGCGTGAATCTGGCCGGCGGAGATAAAGATCCTGGAACGCTTCGAATTAGTAACTTTTAATTTCGTATTTATGATTCATTGGCTATTCTCTAAATCTAACATTGGTATCAGAGCCATAAGGCTAGATTTCGTGCTCTTGGATTAAATAAGATCATTCATATTGCTTGATATTGATAAGCCCATTAAAAGAAAGCTTGTTAGATGTTTAATGACAACTTTTGATATACTTGTTGTTATGATCTTACAATGTCACGAATAATGGATTATACAAGTTTGATTATCTCTCAAAATTTCGTTTGAAACCATCATGTGGTTTGAGAGATATTTAATTTTGATTTTTTCGTTTTGAATAGCCTGATGTTTGCATATATATCTCTAGTTATTAAGTTTATTGATCGGTTATAAATCCCTATGTATAGATCTACATGAGAGCTTTACTTAGACATATTATTTGCATTTTTGGACTACCTATTAAAAGTTATGTTAATTCAAAGTTAAGATTATGCAACATAGTTTATGGTGCAAGGTTGAAGATGATGTGTGGTTTTGCAATTCCACCCTAAAAGTTTTTTCTATTGCAGACATGTTAAAATGATAGTTTTACTAAATTACAATTAAGCCATTATATTGCCAGAATTTGTAAACGTAACTTAACTGCTTTGTGTAAAATTGCAAATGAAACCTAAAGTTTACTTAAAACTTGCAAACAGACCAATTTTTGGTGTAAACTCTTGCTTAGTGTAAAACATTTCTATTTTTGCAAACAGACCTAGTTTCTAGAAAATTGTAGTTTTGACCCATTTTGGAAATTTACAGATTTGACACAATTTCGAAAATTACAATTTGGTCCAATTTTCTATAAAATTACAGTTCTACCTAAAAATTTTAATTAATTGCGTTTGACCCTATAAAAGTCTATAAGTTGTTATTTCATGGCATGTTTAGCATAAAATTAATTGTATTTTTTCGCAAATTAATTGACATGCTTAATTATTATTATTTTGGGTTAGTGATATATTTTTCAAGGGAGGTTTTAGGTTGGTAGAATTTTTGTACAAAGAATTTTCTCGCCTAATTCCTAGATTTTATGATAATTGAATGATTTAATAATGTTAAAACTTTGTTAATGGGAGATGATTGGATGTATTACATTTCTTTCGATTCCATGACTTAGTTAGATTATTATTGAATTATTCAAGATAATGCAAAAAATTTTATGAATTATGCTAGTTATTAATTATGTGCTATTTATTATGTTTCTCGTTGATTATGGCTGCAACCAAGAGCATCATTGCTGACCTCAATAAGGGGGGAAACTGAATGAGAAAAATTATGATGTTTGGCATCGTAAGATTCAGTATCTCCTCGAGGAGCAAGATATGATGGAAGCCATAACACAATCGATGGATCGAGCCCGAGCCGAAGCAACACCGCAAAGATAAACGTGATCATGAAGCCTTCCAAGCTTGGAAGAGGAAGGACCATGTTGCTCAGATATTGATGCTAAGCAAAGATGAGAGATGATATCATGTCGCTTTTGAGAGGTATCGGCCACTATGACAGCTTTGGGATGCTATTAAGCTCCGGATGGTGGGACTTCCACTACTAGACAAGGCTCACTCTCAAGTTTGACGGTTATAAGAAGCCATGATCATTCGATGAGGCAAAGATCTTACTATTATGTCAAACATGATTAGCGAAGTTGCAAGTGCCGTGACATGAGCTTCGATGAACAACGTGTTCAGCCGCCATCCGTTCTCTACCTAGCTCATGGGAGCACATGCGGTTAACCTCACCCATAATGATAACATCAAGACTTTTGATGATGTTGCTCGTCATGTGGAGCTCGAGGAGGATCGCCTTCTGATTGAGAAACCTAATGAGGAGGCATACATGGCTGAGACTAGCTCGCGCAGAGCATTTGGCTCTAAGCGCGGAAGAGGTAGAGGTGGAGCACCTAAATGGGATAGAGATGCTGGACCAAATCCTAAGAAGGCTAGATATGCCAAGCGCAAGCGTGGACAGCGCCGTGGCAAGAAAGACAAGACTAAGATGGCCTGTCACAATTGCAATAAGTTGGGTCACTTCACTCGTGAATGCACTGAGCCACAGACTCAGTAGCAACTGACCACATAGCGAGAGATCGGACAGCATACGGGGAGTTTCGTCGGATTCCAGTTGGGAGTACATGTATTTACATGGGAAACAACTCCAGCGCAGAGGTCCTTAGGATCGGCACCTGCAAATTAGATTTACGAGGTGGACGCACGTTGTATCTTCATGATATATTGTATGCTCCTGACATCCGGCGAAGTCTTGTTTTAGTTCTAGTCCTTCTAGGTTTAGGTTTTAAATGTGTGTTTGAAATTGGTTGTGTTGTGTTGTATTTGGGAACTACTTATTATTAGAGATCGCTCTAAAATGCTACTTTGTTTGTCTCAAGAGACTCACATTAAGAAGATGCTTGAGCGATATCAAATGCATAACTGCAAACCCATAGATACTCCTATGGAGAGAAATTTGAGTCTAAGCCTTGATATGGGTCCTAAGACTCCAGAGGAAAAGGAAAAGATGTCAAGAGTTCCCTATTCCAGCGCTGTCAGAAGCCTCATGTACGCTATGATGTGTACAAGACCTGACATGTGTAATGCTATTGGACTTGTCAGCCGATTTCAGGCAAATTCAGGACTTGCGCATTGGAAGGCGGTCAAGAGGATTTTGAGATATCTTAGAGGGACATCAGACTATATATTGTGCTACTATGATAGAGATTTGCGCTTAGTAGGTTATAGTGATGCTGATTGGGGAGCTGATCTAGATGAGCGCAAATCAACATCAGGAGATGCTTTTCTGCTCAACGATGGCGCCATATCTTGGAGCAGTAAGAAGAAATCTTGTGTAGCCTTATCTACCATGGAGGCTGAGTACATAGCATGTTCTCGCAGCCAGCATGTGAAGCCGCTTGGTTGAGGAGATTTATGCAAAGACTTAGAGATTGTCACCGATGCATCCGATCCTCGTGACAATCAACCGTGATAGTATGGCGCACTTGCCTACTCCAAGGATCCCAAGTATCATGGAAAACCAAGCACATACAAATGAGATATCACTTTATCGAGACATGATGGCACGTAGGAGGTGGTCTTACAACATATTTCACGAAGTTAGATGGTTGCATCCATTTACCAAACCTATTACTAGGATTTATTTATTTCACATGTTAAATCCCTAGGACTCGTGAGAATATGACTATACTTATGATTTGTAGACTACTATATGATTTATATTATGAGATGATACATTTGTTGCACTTGTATATATATATATATATATATATATATATATATATATATATATATATATATATATATATATATATATATATTCACATATATTTGTTGCACAAAGTATCATTTGGCAACTAGCAAATTCTAAGAAGTATGTCAATAGGTTAAGATTGGCTCTCTCACACGAAAGCAATCGCCTTTTGGCGCTGATGAAGCGAGCAAAGATGAGACATAGGTTAGTTATAGCACTAAGAAAGCGAGTATAACTCAAATTTTAATGTCGCCTTGGTAAGGACCAAGATGAGGCTTTTAAGAGAATAAAGAGCCGACATGAATGTTTCCCACCATTCATGAAATCTATACATAAGGCCGTACGAAATTTATTTGGCACTGTTGAAAGTGAGCAAATGAGTATCTCGAGTTAGGCGCTTATGACGCGACTGAACTAAGACCTGTACGGTGTTTAGAGTTTAAAACATACACTCTAAATTGGTAGAGTTCTCCACCGTATCATGCATTTCATACTGCATGTGCTTAGCGATCAAATAAGGAAGTGAGTGAATGGGTCCCCGCTTCCTCACTATGTGAGTCCTAAAGGTCAAAACTGATCTCATTTGTACCCTATGTGACTTTTGACTATGTCATAACATGGAGAGTTAATGATAGCTACTCTAGTGTGTTACCTATGGTCATGATTGATTCGGCCTAATGGGACATTACTGGGCAAGCAGTTAGCTCGAGACTAAGTGGCATGAGGGCGACAGGAAGACTAATCTAGAATTACACACATCACTTGTATTCACCGGCTAGCCAGCTTATGTTGCTTTAATGCGAAAGCGCATTACCATTGTGGATACATGTGAAGTTTAGAAAGGATTGAGTATGGATCTAGTGAGGGATTTAGATACACTTAATTCGTGGTAACCAAATAAGTCCGGGTGCTACGATACACTATTATTTAATTGCTTTCACATTTTTGGGTTGATGTCTCCATCCCGACCCTAACGGGTTTCTAGTTTGGAGCTCCCAAGTGTGTATTCACTGGTCGCATCGACTCATTTGTCTCAGATGAACTTGACTCAAAGTTTGGCTATTTCGACATGACAGAGGTTGGTTATGCTCATGTGCGAGTGGGAGATGTAGGAAGTGGAGAAGTGTGGTTACATCCATAACCGCATAACCCTCCATCATGGGTAGTTATAGCAACTAACTATGCCCAAATTGAAGCCTACAAAAGTCTCCCTCTCTCGGTGAACAATAACTCTCTTTGTCTCGTGAATAGTAATCGACAGCCAAAATGTTGATTATGGAACTATAGCCATAAAAAAGAGAGTTAAAGAGGCATTTGAGTTGTGAATCATATTTCCGCTTTCACATCAGAACGGAGCTCGACGGCGATTACCGTGGAGTGCGGAATCGCCTACGGAGATAAAGATCCCAAAGATCCCGAACGCTCAATCGATAACTTTTAATTCCACATTTCCGATTCGTTGGTTATTCTCTAAAGCTAACATTTATCTTTTAAGAATTCCAGCTTATAATGTATGGGTCCTAGCCTAGCCTATAAATACGACCATAGTTCCTCCATCGATTTAGGCTATTCGATTATCTCTAGTTTCAATCTAATTTTTGAGTTATAGATTGCTCTAGGCAACAATGGTCGGAGGTATCTTTTAATTTAATTTATTTCCGCTATGTGCTTTGTATTTATTTAGATGAGTAATTCTTACATGTGGTATCGAGCTAACTCCATCTATGTTGTTTAGTATTTTAAAGATTTCAGATCATATTAGTGGTTGTTGGTATTTTCATATTTAAGTAAAATTATTTGATTTATCTCATCTAGTCTATGTGTGTTCTTATAACACAATAACCATGTTATAGATAGAATCGAAATAAAAGCATGTTTAGTTTCTGGAACTACACTTTTAAAAAGTTTCAGATCTTGTTTTGCTTTGTCGTGTACTACTTATAGAGTTTATTTAAACAGTCATATCTAATGTTTGCATTGTAGTAAAAGACAATTTCTAGTTGTGCCTGTCTCTACTAATATAGAAAATTCTTACATCTTGTATATGTTTTATGAAATAAATGTAGCAATGAGTGAAACAAGTTAGTGAGCCCATGTATTAGTTGTCGGCCACTTTGGTTTTATTGAGCATCTATGTAGTTAATTTGTTTCACTAATACTTTTTTTCTTTTTTTTCTTTTTTAAGGAATGTTTCACTAATATTTCACAAAGAATCTGCTTCTGCCACTATGTTTTGGTGTTATTTAGTTTTGTACTAGTTATAACATCAGCAAAAATTACATGCTTGCGACTTTCAACACCTTCTACGGATGTGGAATTTTATTTGTGCTAGTTATCTAGTTTTGCACTAGTTTTGTACTAGTTTTGTACTTCTTTCAACACCTTCTACGGATGAGGAAAAAGCTAATATTATAAAAAAGTCCACATCCGTAGAAGGTGTTGAAAGCCGCAAGCATGTAATGTTTGCTGATGTTATAACTAGTACAAAACTAGATAACACCAAAACATAGCTTTATCATGCTATATTACAGATTAAATTAAGAATAAAGTTTTAAAGTTTCATTTATAATGAAATCAGTGTATCGTATTTGTTCCACAGTTTGTTAAGGTCCTGGAATTAAATGCTTGTAGTTGAAACTTCAAGTCCTTTTGATAATATGAAGTATTGTTTATGAGACTCTTTCACTGGTTAAAGTTAATTTTGCCTCTTATAAAATATGGACTTGAAGTTTGGTTTTATGATGTCATGAAGTAACAGTGATTACCCAGTGACTTAAGAGTAGCCATAGCATCTTACGCCATAAGTATAGTCGAATAAAGATTAACATACTTCACTAAGTTTTAATGACAACTAAGTTAAGGTTGATTCAAAGAAATAGTGATCCCACCCCATAGGAAAGTTATTATTGTTTTGGGTTAATCGAATAAGATAATAAAACTAATATTAAGAAATAGTTTTTCTAGACCCATAGGTATGAAATGATTTATCTCTTGGTATTAATATTTTAGTAGTCTTATCAATAAAGCAAGAATAAATTCATGTGCGATGCTACCGCCCATAGGAAGGTTTGAATTTATTTTTATTCTAAACTGATATTGGTTGTTTAGAACTCAAGTTTTATTTCATAGCATCAAGTTTAAATTATTTGATTATTGCAGCCTATTCTTACTGCTTATGTTGTTCCAATACTTTGTGGTGATAATTTTAATAATTGGAAAGACAAAATTTTTTCTCATTAGGGTGTAGGGATCTCGACTTCCGCCAGGTGGATCAATAACCTAATCCTACAGAGGAAAGTACGCCACATGAGAAATAAATGTGTGAACGGTGGAAAAGATCAAACCGATTGAGTTTGATGCATATTAAGTCTCATGTCAAGAAGAGCATCCGAGGCCCTATTCTAGATTGCCTTAGGCCAAAGACTACTTGAAAGGCATTGAGGAGCAATTTGTTAGCTCGAATAAAGCTTTGACCAAAGACCTAGATGAAGAGACTTTCAAGTGAAAATTCAACTACTCTAAAAGTGTGCGGAGCACATTATGAAAATGAGGGACACCACGCTCAACTCAAGTCCCTTGAGATAGAAATTTTGAGTCATTCTTAGTGCATTTTAAATTTCATATTTTTAAAATTGATTCTTATTTTTGTTTACAATCCATTTTTCCATCAACATCTTTATCCCATGAATGATCAAAATCAAAAAAGTTGTTTGCGTGGGTCTGTTAAGGTCGAACCCGCAAAGATATGAGGAAGATGAAACTTCTACACTTGATATATCATATAACCTTTCGAGTATTTTAATGGAACATGGCATAAAATTCATATTGCTTGATCGATAACAATAGATTGAAAGGTCTTTCTACCGCCCGAGGGAGCCCTTCCTCATTCAGCCGATATGAACCGCCAAAAATCAAAGCAATAGCTAATACCACCATGTGACATATAAGCAAATAATTTGGATATAGAAGCACAATAAATCAATGATGATAACGTTGAAAGATCTAGTGAGTTTGGATTTATTTTAAGCCGGTATTGGGTTTAAACCCATTAAGAAATGGGTTGGGGAACATAACAGGGGAAATAGTCACTTTGTCTCCAAACGTTAGATTTGACAGAATATTCACTTTAAATCTAATGTGATTTAACTTGAAGGACCATTTTCAAGACCCTATGGCCATGTTCGCAAAGTTTTAAGGACTAGAGATTAAGAAGAAGGGTTAACATAGTTACCTATTTCATAACCCGATGGATTAAATTGTTAACCCTAAGTAAGATTTAGTTTAGCCCTTGTGATCATTTTTAGTGTTTGGGAATAATGAATATTTTGACTACTTTCTTTATAAATAGAGGAGTTATCTCTTAATCCTTCTAAATAGGAGTATTAGTAAACCCCTTACTTAGAAGGGTTAACTCATTTTAACCCATCTAGAAGGGTTATCCTTCTAAAACTTTAATAAACAAAAAGGTTATCTTAACCCTTGTGCATTTTTATGTTTGGAAAATTATGGAGCGCTAAGCCACTTTAACCCTTGCATAGTTTATTTATTTATTTATTTATTTTTGACATGTTAAGGAGGGTTTAAGTCTCATTAACCCTTTGTAAATGACACCTATAGATTTGAGGGACTAATATGCAATTTTTAAGATTTTAGGGATTAATATGCAATAATTAAAGATTTTAGGGACTAATATCTAAACCCTTTCTTTTGCTAAGATGCATTATATTTCACTTGCCTAGCAACGTGGGTACACTTCTACTGTCCATACTTAAATGAGGTTCCAAAGATTCACTGCTCATAACTCAGTAGCATGAACTATACAGCCTTTGGTTCCTTTCATATGTAGTGGGTTAAATTTACTGTTCATATCACAGTAATTTAATGTATCATGAACAGTAAATCCAAAAATACAAATGCTTGGGATCCTTCTTTAAGTATAGAGAAGTAGATATGATTTCTAATTTTAAGCATACAATAATCAAATCAAATTTATTAAACCTTAGAGGGAGGCAGGTTCAAAATGCAATGCTTAAAAAAAAGGGGTCGTGCTTTGCACGGGGTACACACTAGTTCACATTTGGAAAGGCACTAAAAAGCAATTCACGAGGAGAGAGAAACAGGGCTACTTTTTCTTTTTTGTATTGCGTGAAACTGGGTCTGGGATCTTCATTTTGTGGGAGGAGCATGGAGTTTGGATCGAACTTTAATTGCTTCGCTGGAGGACTCAATCAGGTGTCACTCGCCACCAGCTCACACTCCACATGGGGACCTTCTACAAACCAAATAAACCTCAGGGTATATTGGGTTCCTCTTTAATTCAGGAGCACATACTCCCCATAAGATGGCAAATTAAGATTTTCTATATCATTAGTTGTAGAGAATTTTTACAATTGATTACGTGGATTAATAGTATTGACCTCTTTAGTGCCCATAATTAAAAAAATTATATAATTTACGAATGAATATCATTCATGGGTCCATTGAGTGAAAAGTTATGATTGATGAATTGTAGAGGTTCTCTACAATAACGGATATAGAGGATCTTTACCCGCTTAAATCCTCCTACTCACCATATGGGGATAGAGTTCCTCACATCCTTAATTGTAGAAGATCTTTAAAACTCACCAATCAAATTTTTAAAACTTGCACCAATCAAATTTTCTCACCTGGACTCTATTAATGATATTAACTATCTAGATAATATAAAATAGTTTTAATTGTGAGATCCACTGAGGTAAGCTAATAGTATTAGACACCTAATTAATTGTAGGCATTCTAGAAACTTTCCTCCCTAACCAACTGGGCGGCTCCAGAGGGTGAAATGGATCATCGATGTTAACAAAGAAATTTAACTAGGTGTTGAAACCGATGATCTATAATACTCGCTTTAAACTTACCATATGAGTTGATCAACTAAGAAGTTTACGACTACATATGAGAAGATGCATTATTTAGATGAACAATGTCGATGTTTCGATCCATTTGTTGCGATCCGTACCATCTAAAATGATGGAGATAAAAAAAATCTGATGACTTGGAAATGAACTACGTACATGTAACTCTACCGTAAGTAGGCTATTTGAGTTGCGCGCGTGAGTTAACTATGCAAATTAAAATCTGAAACCGCATGACTTTGATTTGATAAGATAATGACCTTTAAACGGCATGCAGACTGGAGGCGGGCACGAGTCGAGGAACCAGCGGTCGACGATTACATTACAATCGCCCTCCTCGATGTTCATGGCAAGGCCGCGCGAAATCTTAGACCAGGTGCTGAAGAAGTGCCAGAGGCAGGACCCATCGCCGGCCACGTTGTTGAGGGAGATGGCGATGAAGATCCCGTCAGCGAGCTCGGTGACCTGCGCGCCGAGCAGCGGCAGCTAGTGGCCGTCGTGGCCAACGACTACCGATAGGGAACGCGGAGTGAACAAATGCGGGGAGTTGAAAATCTGAAAGGATATCAGATATAAAGATATTCGGAGCGGAGGTGCGGACAAACACCGCGCCCTGCAGGTTGTTGCAGGCGATGTGGATGGAGACGGAGCTGGTTTCGTGGTGGTTGGTAGTTGAAAGGCGACCCGCGAAAGGGTAGAAGTAGTGGAGAGCTTGAGAGAAGGAGGTTTGGAGGATGTCTATGGGGAGGTTGGTAGGGGGTTTTGGGAGGAGGCCGTGCTGTAAGTAGTCAGTGGACAGAGAAGAGAGATCCCAAGAGTTGAGATGGACGATTTTGTTGGTGGTGATTGGCGGTGATGGCTGAACCAATTGCCTTGAGAGGATGCGGATTTTTTGGGATTCTTCCTGATTATCTGCCATCATGAAAAAATTTGTGTTAATGCCGACTAATCTTATGATGTTTAATATATATATATTACTTTTATACTAGTTTTAGTCCCGTGCAAAGCATGGCTTTTAATTGAACATTTTATTATCTTTAACAAACATTTTAAACAGATGATGATCATTTACTTATGCAGCAATTTATAATAACTAAGATTTTATGAGGATTCAAACTGAACAATTTAAGATTTCAACATATTTTAACTTTCCCAATAATAATAATAAATGGACCACCCATATACCTATTTCAAAATTTTAAGTTTAAATTTATTATAGTTTTTCTATAATCGCTTTCTAACTTGAAAATACTAATGTTACTACATGAAATTTAACAAACACGGTTCAATAATTCGGATTAATTTCTCAACTTTAAGAATTCCGATTGAATTACAGATAAATTCATCATGAAAACGTCCAACGCTACTCTAGCTCAATGAATTTAAATTTATAATCTCCGACACTACTCTAGCTCAACGAATTAAATTTTTCACAAGTACAAACCACAGTAAACAAATAAACACTATCAAAACTTCTCGAGAGATTAATCTCAATTCAAATTACTAATGTCAAAAGTTGTAAGATTTATGTACTGACAAATAAACAAATGAATCATTCTAATAAAGAAGATAAATGTGTGTATGAAATTCAATTTACCTCTCATAAAGAGATCACTACCTTAAATTAAAGATTTCACTCTAACTGGATCCAACTTAACCTAGGTGTAGAAGTAGGTTTACATAAGGTTAAGGATATAGAAGAAGAAGAATTTAATTATCTGACTGGAAGGTCTAATTTGAGTATACCTTATTTTAACGATTCTTTTACACATGATTACGTGAATACATATGTATGCGAACATATGTATCTTTCCCAGAAGGCGTATAAAATTGAAATGAAGAATTGATCGTATAACTTATTCCTTATAATAACGAATTTGAGAATGAAAATTGTCCAATGAATTTTTATTGATTGAATCTACGATAAGCTATCAAAATAGAGATCCCAACACTCAATCAAATTATACTTATAACTTCTGAAATTAATTATCAATACGCTTTTCTTCGGGTAATTTAACATAAACTCCCCACCCCACACACAAAACAAAAAACTTTGTGCTTTTCTACCGATCTCCTACATGTAATTTACAAATAACTAAAATTTTCTCGAGAGAAAAAGATTCAAATTAACTGTCATTTGACATTTACAGCAGATATCCTCTCGGTAAAGTTTTAAAAAAATTCTAAATGAAATTTTAGTTATTTTGACAGACAGTATATCCTCTCTCCTAAATTTTAAATTTTTTCTAAATGAAAATTTAGTTATTTCCATTACATGTAGTAGGTCCGATAGGAAAAGTTTGAAGTTTAGGAGAATTTTCCGTAACACTCCAAAGTTCGTGATGTTGGGAATATCCTTGTATTTCAAGAAATTCTAGTTGGACTTGGATTGGGGATTGAATTTGATTGGAAAGAATTAATCAATTATAATTGGATTAAATTCTAATTGAAAGAGGATTAGAGTTGGTAATCCAAGTCAAAGAAGGAATCCTATATGATTCAAGATAGGGAAAAGTTCTTTAAATACCCTTTGAGATGTTCATTGTAAATCAAGCCATAAGAAAGCTAATGAGAGAAACCTAGGGTTTTAAGAGATATTTTGGTGAGATTGAGAGAGGATTTCTTGTGGGATCTATCAAGATTACAAGAAAGACTATATCTTTGTAATCTCTAGAATAGAAAAAGACTCAAATCTCTCTGTGGATGTAGGAGATTGCTAAACCACGAAATCTCATGTCTTTGTGCTCTTGTTCTATTTTCAGCGTGTATAGCTATTCTCTTTGTTCGAACTAGTAGTTTCTTGGAGTTTCCACGCCACCTATGATCGATTGTCACGAAGAAGGAGAAGATCTAATCAAGTGTTCGATGTCGCTTTTGCAGCTACACTTCGCATTGTTCACGATTGAGCTTACAATTAATCTATGTCGTCATGGGTAGCGTAAGGCCAAAACGTAAAGGTTCTAATGAGATAAACAAAGTCTAGGAAAGATTATGTGCAACACTCCCCAAAAGTTCGGGGTTTTGTGAAATTAACTTTTTCTTTCTTTATTACACAATAAAAACTTGCAAACCAACAACTCGCATGGTTTAACTTGGGAAACGAAAAGAAGATAGTAAATATGCTTTGAATAAGAGAATAAAAAAGTTATATATATATATATATATATATATATATATATATATATATATATATATATATATATATATATATATATATATATATATATATATATATATATATATATATATATATATATATATATATATATATATAAACTTAAGTGAATAGGAGCACTTGTCCACTAAACTTTTTATCCCTTCATTATGCTTTGAGATTTGTGCTACACATCAATGCTAACTTTGAGATTTGTGCCTTTATTTTTATCACATGCTAGCACAAATCTCAATGCAAAATCAATAGATAAAAAGTTGATGGACAAAGGATTCTATCCACTTAAGTTTATAGGAGTTTTACTCTCTCTCTCTCTATATATATATATATATATATATATATATATATATATATATATAGGAATGCTTAGGTAATTCGTTAATAGCCATTTTAAATGATAGAAAACATTAAATGGATAAAAATAGAGAGGATATTTTGTCCTTTCCAATTTGATTTAATCTTTTATTTTCCTATCGCTTTCTTCTAAACAATCTGTCATTGCTCTCCCTCTTCCTCTCAGAGTTCTTCTCAGACCGCTTCTCAATCTTGTAGCGAACCATGAGGCCAAACAAAAAGCAGGTTTGCTTGAGTAAATCAATGAATACTTTAAAATTCTTTTTTGAGAAAAGGTAATTTTGCAAAAGTAATTAAAAAATCACATCCTCTTCCTAAAATCCTTCTTTAGTGACAATTATCTCAAGCCCTCTTCACCCATGAAACCCATCACGAAAACACACAAGTAGAATATGCTTTTGCTGTGGATAGAGGAAGATAGTTGAGATGAAAAATTGGATTAATAGAGAAAACTTATACTTCTCAAGGGGAAAACATACGTAAAGCTTTATTAATTAAATTGAAAAGAAGAACAAATGGAGTCACCAATTTAGATAATGATCAACTAGGTGCCGAGGTTTGCGGACTCCATTGTTGCTGAAATGGATTTTATGGAGAAAGAACTCCGAAGGAGGAAGACGGCCCAAATAATTCAGTTAAGACCCAAAGAATTGGCCCTAAAAAATAACGACAATTACCAAAATGACAGTGGAACTCCAATTCTATGTGGGTAGGGCCCGGTAAGAAGTTGTGAGAGCGAAAAACATGGAAGTATTTATAAGTTTTGCCATCGATACTCCGAAAATTAATTATCGGAGTACCGAAGCTGTTGGCATATATATATATATACACACTAAGATCCCATTAACTTCTCAATTTCCAACAAATCGAGGCAGGTTATGAAGTCAAGGGCTACAGTGAGAATTAACAAATGATAACGTGCTCCAAGTGTGTAATATAATATTTCAAATACACTTCAAGTGTTGCTCTTAAAAAAAATGTACACTAAGATCCCATTAACTTGTCAGTTTCCAACAAATCGAGGCACGTTATGAAATCAAGGGCTACGTAAGAATTAACAAATGATAACGTGCTCCAAGTGCATAATATAATACTTCAAATACACTTTTGTTCTAAAAACACTTCCAGTGTTCAAATTTACGTGCATATGTACGTACGTGTGAACATATGTGTGCATATGACTGCTTGGGTCGAAGTTGCTTCCATTTGAAAACTTGAGAAAATTACACTTTTGGTTCTCGCTACAAAGAAATTTAAATAACTCTCTCACAAACTCAACAGAGGCCATGTAGATCTCCGGACTTTCCGGGGACGCCAGAATCCGTGAACCACCGAAAGCGCCGATCGCCGAATCGACGGGTTTAGTTGATGCTTCGCAAAGGAAACAAGAACTTCAAGAAATATCTTAGCAAAGCAAGATATCTACTCTTCTCAAGAATAAGTCAAAGCTTAAACTCGAGGAATCTCCGTGGATCGTGTTCTTGAACTCCGAAGCTTGATCTCGATTGCCTTTTCGATGGCCGCACCTCCGCCCAAGTGGACGAGGAGGGTATTTATAGTCTTTGGGAAACGTGTCTCTCAAGAAACACCGTCATAAGTGCTCCACATTTGTAGCTAGCGCAGTACTCGAGCCGCCAAGGCCGCTTCGCCACCGCGAGGCAGATTCGGCCGCTGGCCGACCGGCGAGGCGTTGTCGCCCCTCTAGCTGTTGTAACGGTTTCGCTTTTTAGGCACGACAATGCTCCTAAAATCACTTAGTGGGCGATTTTCAGCGTAACCGCTTATTAACGTGATTCAACGCTCTCTCGCTGATAAAGTCAAGTGGGCCCCACCAAAGATTGATTTAGACCCTTCAAGAGCTCGCTTCAAATATTCGTGTTCTCGCCTTTGGCAGGCACAAGTAAGTGTCTCACCGGTAGCAAGACACATCAAGGTGTCTCGCCGTGGCGAGGCACAAACAAGTGTCTCGCTAGTAGCGACACATCAAGGTGTCTCGCCGTGGCGAGGCATTAAACAAGTGTCTCGCTAGTAGCGACACATCAAGGTGTCTCGCCGTGGCGAGGCACAAACAAGTGTCTCGCACTATGGCGAGACACAATATTCCCGCAGTGTTGACTTCTTGAGATTTTGACGACGCTTGTCCTTCAATCTTCTCATAATTTAGTCATATTTGTGGTTCTTCACAATTTTGATGCCTACGATACAAGCTTGTTCAGGTAAAAGTCGGTTTTGTATTCATTGTTGTTTGAACTCGCTTTACGCCTTCTTTGGCCTACAACAAAAATTCAAACAAAAGAAATGCCTTTATTTTAAGGCGCATAAAAAAATTACAACTTTTTCCTTTATGAACAAACACGAGGATCTCGTTATATCGAGGTCCTCGCTATGCGGGTTCTTTGCCCGTGTCGGGACTTGAATCGTCCGTGGACCACCGCAATTCGATCCGTAGAGACCCGGTTCGAACTACAGACGGAAGGCTCGCTTCAATGGGAAACGGTTTAAGGGGATCACACTCACGGCGAGAGGATCGCCGGGATCACACTCACGAAGGAGAGGATCGCCGAGCGGTGAGATCTACTAGGAGAAATCATCGCTACTGACCAGAGTCAATCTCGAAGTTTGCTTACCTCGCGATTTGTAGGTCCGACGTCGACGGACTTGTGCTCGCTGGTGCTCGAACCGCAAGGCCGACTACTGTAGATCTCGCGAGATTTCTTCAAGATCGAAGTCCACTCAAGTCCGAGCCTCAAAATCTCCCAAAAATCACCATGAAGAAGACCCCCTATTTATACAAATCAAAAGAGGGGGGTGGCTCGGCCATTATGGCCGAGCCACCTCGCTGCTGGCCGAGGTGGCTTGGCCAAAGTGGTCGAGCTACCCCTGCCACTTGCCGAGGTTCCTCGCCAAGTTGGTCGAGGTGGCTTGGCCAAAGTGGCCGAGCCACTTTGGCCACTTGTTTGAGGTACCGCTAAGTTGGCCGAGGCGCCTCGCTTTCAAGGCTTTTTTCGCTGCTGGCGCTTCCATCTCTCGGGCTTGGGTTCTCACTGTATTTGATTCCGACTAATTCTGTTCGTTCGCTCAACGGTTCCAAAACCGATCGCCTATTCAAGTCCGTTTAAACCGCTTGTGACGCCGCTGGTTTGCCGTTCGCCTTTAACGATTCGACGTCCGTGATTATTCGATGGGTTGTCATGCCGACTTCGCCACGAAGTTGGTTTCGGATCTTGTAAGTATTTTTAACGCTGCATAGATATTCTCCAGTGTTTCAGCCTCGTTCTTTACAAGCGAGCCCGAATACTTTGACATGATGGTTCCCGCCTTCACCAGAGGGTCCCAAAAGTTAGCTTCAAGTCTTCGATTCTTTCGCACCATCCAGCTTCTTTGTAGGATTTCTCGATAGGATCACGGTGTCGCATTTATTGTCCGACCGCTTGTTAAAATCTTGATTCAAGCCGGAGGGTGAGTTTTGTTTGTAACTCGTCGGTTGGTTGTTGTTTGATTAACAGGAGACCATTTGGCTTTCAACCATCGCCCTAGCCTTCAGCCATGAAAAGCGACGCTTTGACCGTTGTTGGGATATGATTATCCACAAGGGGAGAAGTTTCTTCGAGATCGACACGTTGTCCGTGTCAACATGACTTTCATGCCTCGGCCGGATTATGGATGTTATGGTGGGAGAAAATTAAGGGTTATCGAAGTTATCCCTAAGAATATTTCTTGTGAGAATATCCTTCCTGAACTCCTCGACAATTTAGGAAACAGCTTTATACCGTAATCCTAGTTGAGTAGGATTGGCGACGCTGATTGGCCGATGTGATCCGCACGATCGAAGTTATCCCTAAGAATATTTCTTGTGAGAATATTCTTCGTGGAACTTCTACGATTAGGAAACAGCTTATACTGTAATCCTAGTTGAGTAGGATTGGGCGACGCTGATTACGCCGATGCATCCTCACGATCGAAGTTATCCCTAAGAATATTTCTTGTGAGAATATCCTTCCTGAACTCCTCGACAATTTAGGAAACAGCTTATACTGTAATCCTAGTTGGAGTAGGATTGGGCGACGCTGATCGGCCGATGCATCCAAGACGATCGAAGTTATCCCTAAGAATATTTCTTGTGAGAATATCCTTCCGAACTCCTCGACAATTTAGGAAACAGTTTATACTGTAATCCTAGTTGAGTAGGATTGGCGACGCTGATTGGCCGATGCAATCCAAGACGATCGAAGTTATCCCTAAGAATATTTCTTGTGAGAATATCCTTCCGAACTCGACAATTTAGGAAACAATTTATACCGTAATCCTAGTTGGAGTAGGATTGGCGACGCTGATTACGCCGATGCAACCAAGACGATCGAAGTTATCCCTAAGAATATTTCTTGTGAGAATATCCTTCCGAACTCGACAATTTAGGAAACAGCTTATACTGAATCCTAGTTGAGTAGGATTGGCGACGCTGATCGGCCGATGCATCCTCACGATCGAAGTTATCCCTAAGAATATTTCTTGTGAGAATATCCTTCCGAACTCCGACAATTTAGGAAACAGCTTATACCGTAATCCTAGTGGAGTAGGATTGGGCGACGCTGATCAAGGCCGATGTGATCCGCACGATCGAAGTTATCCCTAAGAATATATATATATATTTTTATGGAAATATTCTTCCGAACTTCTACAAATTAGGAAATAGTTTATACCGTAATCCTAGTTGAGTAGGATTAGGCGACGGGGAGAATACTGCAACATTGAGCCCTAACATCTCCAAAATCTTTCCAAATATTTAGGAAAGAGGATGGGTAAATTATTGAGTTGATTTGGATTCCTTTAGATATCCAATTGGCTCCAATTAGAATTCCTATTTGTTATCAAATAGGACTCCTTATCCAAAGAGAATTGGGTCCATATGGGATTGTTATAAATACCCATAATCCCTCCTTTCTCCTCACCTAGGCCGGCCCAGTTTTGTGGAGCAAGTACTGTGAGCTATGGCAGAAGAACCCGAAAATACTAACATAGGACCCGGGTTGGAAAACCCGTGTACATCTAATATCGTAATTTTCCTATCTCATAAAGAACTTGCAAAGACACGAAGCTTGTTTCTCGCAATTCTCATCTATGCTTTTCGCTCTTATGTCGCCTTTTCGATGGAGGATTTCGAGGATTTGATGCGATTTACCCCGAGACGCTCTTCCCCGGCGATATTGAGCCCGAAAGTTAGGAATTCCTAGGATATCGAAGTCAATTCCTTTGAAGGTATAGATCCTTCCCCGATAATCATAGGACTATTCAGCTTTAACTAGTACGCCTATGATTGAAAATGTCTCCGCTGATAACAGACTCGCCCCGGTGACATTGAGGTCGCTATTCTTCCAGAGTCGCCTCCGCGAACCGCCGATATGTCGGACGGCAGTTGAAATACCGACCGAGATCGCCGATGCGCCACCGACCGTTGCTTCGCCGGTTTCATTAGGGCAAGGAGTTGCTCATGTGTTTGAACCCTTCCACCGCCGATACTCATGTTGATTCTTTTGGTTTTGGGAGTTTTAACCCTTTTCTTCCTTTTCGCAGGTCTAAAACGACTCTTCATGACTTAGTGCGAGCTTTGATGTCCGACGACGATCCCTCTCGGCTTATTATTCGGTGGAAATTGCTCATTCTTTTCCTATTTAGCCATAGTGATAGACACACTTCTGGTACCGTGACTTTCTCTCCGCCGGGCCCACCATTCCTTGATCCTAGGGTAACCACGATACGAGATGCGGTTATTCAGAGTTGGCCTGCATCATCGCTGATGATCTCGATCATTTGGAGGTCAAGCTCAAAAGTTTGCAAGACTTTGAGGCAGCCGCTCCCTCATATATAGAGACAGAGACGAGGCTCGCCCGACAGCCTGGCGTGATGCTCGGCCATCACCGGACTCGGTTCGATGCAAAGAAGACCGGTGCTTTTGAGATCAGCTGCCACAAGCTGGGCTCTCTCGGAGCATTTTCAATCTTGTGTCGCCGCTGAGAAGCGAATAGTAGAGCTCTAACAGAACTTCAAGCCTGAGGAGAGTCCGATCATCTTGAAGCCGACGAAGGCCAACAAGGAGGAGACTCTTTGCGCCATGGCCGAAGCTTAAGTTCTCAAAGCGTAAGCCGGTCAAGTCGAGGAGGAGACCGAAGACCCTTAATAGCAACAGGAGACTTTCGTGGTCGAAGCCGTGAGGAACTCCAACAAGCTTTCCTCAATAATGCATCTCAGTTAAAGAAATTTGCTATCACAAATTTGACGCTTAGAAAACTTGTGTAACTTCAGCCTTTTATCAATAAAACATATTTCGCCCTCTTTATGCTTTATTATGATTTTTATTTTGTCGTAAATAATTAACCATAATACTTATAGGATTTTGGCAAACCCTCACCACAACGATTTGATTAGCCTTTACCAACTACCGCTTGAGTTGGGCTAGCGTATGGATTATCCGATCCGCCCGCGACGCGGACGCTGTGCTAGAAGAATGAAACTCTTCTAGACTTGTTGCTATGATATTGAATACATAGGCTCGGGTACTTTTACCGCAAGAGATCACCCGCAACGCTGTGAGGCGCTGGCTTAATCCCTTCTTAGGCTTCGGATAAAATACCCCGTAATCAAACTCGTGTCTTCTTCAATCGAAAAGACTAAACCGCAACGCTGCGGTGAGGCGCTGGCTTTATCCCTTCTTAGGCTTCGGATGAAATACCCTTAATCAACTCGTGTCTTCAATCGGAGAAAGACTAAACCGGCGACGCTGTTAGGCGCCGACTTTAGGGTTATTGGTCGCACTTCTCAACGGATTTGATTAGCCTTTACCAACTACCGCTTGAGTTGGGCTAGCGCGGATTATCCGATCCGCCCGCGACGCGGACGCTGTGCTAAAAGAATGAGACTCTCTTAGACTTAATGCTACGATGTTGAATACATAGGCTTTGTCTTTTTCATGGAAGACTAACCGCAACGCTGTGAGGCGCTGGCTTAATCCCTTCTTAGGCTTCGGATGAAATACCCTTAATCGAACTCGTGTCTTCTTCAATCGGACAAAGACTAAACCGTAACGCTGCGGTGAGGCGCTGGCTTTATCCCTTCTTAGGCTTCGGATAAAATACCCTAATCAAACTCGTGTCTTCAATCGAAAAGACTAAACCGCAACGCTGTGAGGCGCTGGCTTTATCCCTTCTTAGGCTTCGATAAAATACCCTTAATCAAACTCGTGTCTTCTTCAATCTGAAAGACTAAACCGCAACGCTGTGAGGCGCTGGCTTTATCCTTCTTAGGCTTCGGATAAAATGCCCCAAGATGAATCTTGGTGTCTTCTTTGTCCGAGAATGATCAACCGCAACGCTGCAGGAGGCGCTGGCTTTATCCCTTCTTAGGCTTCGGATAAAATACCCTTAATCAAACTCGTGTCTTCTTCAATCAAAAGACTAAACCGCAACGCTGCAGGAGGCGCTGGCTTTATCCCTTCTTAGGCTTCAGATAAAATACCCCAAGATGAAAGATGGTACTAAGAGTGGGATCTCCACCGAGAACCTAAGAGGCTCAGTGACCTTCAAAGGACAACCTGGTTCGAAAATCCCTACAAGATACCTTCACCGGCGCTACCTAAGATGAAAGATGGAACTAAGAGGGATCTCCACTGAGAACCGAAGAGACTCAGTGACCTTCAGCGACAACCCGGTTCGAAAATCCCTACGATACCTTCACGGCGCTACCTAAGATGAGAGATGGAACTAAGAGGGATCTCCACCGAGAACCGAAGAGACTCGTGACCTTCAAAGGACAACCCGGTCTCGAAAATCCCTACAAGATACCTTCACGGCGCTACCTAAGATGAAAGATGGAACTAAGAGTGGGATCTCCACCGAACCGAAGAGACTCAGTGACCTTCAGCGACAACCCGGTTCGAAAATCCCTACAAGATACCTTCACCGGGCGCTACCCAAGATGAAAGATGGTACTAAGAGGGATCTCCACCGAACCGAAGAGACTCGTGACCTTCAAAGGACAACCTGGTTCGAAAATCCCTACGATACCTTCACGGCGCTACCTAAGATGAAAGATGGAACTAAGAGTGGGATCTCCACCGAGAACCGAAGAGACTCAGTGACCTTCAAAGGACAACCCGGTCCGAAAATCCCTGCATACCTTCACGGCGCTACCTAAGATGAAAGATGGAACTAAGAGTGGGATCTCCACCGAGAACCGAAGAGACTCGTGACCTTCAGCGACAACCCGGTCCGAAAATCCCGGCCAAGATACCTTCACGGCGCTACCCAAGATGAAGATGGAACTAAGAGTGGATCTCCACTTCGAGAACCAAAGGACTCAGCGACCTTCACCGGACAACCCGGTTCGAAAATCCCGGCCAAGATACCTTCACCGGCGCTACCTAAGATGAAAGATGGAACTAAGAGGATCTCCACCGAGAACCAAAGAGACTCGTGACCTTCAGCGACAACCCGGTCCGAAAATCCCGACGATACCTTCACCGGCGCTACCTAAGATGAGAGATGGAACTAAGAGGATCTCCACTCGAGAACCGAAGAGACTCAGTGACCTTCAAAGGACAACCTGGTTCGAAAATCCCTACGATACCTTCACCGGGCGCTACCTAGAGAGAGATGGAACTAAGAGGGATCTCCACTGAGAACCGAAGAGACTCAGTGACCTTCAAAGGACAACCCGGTTCGAAAATCCCGACGATACCTTCACCGGGCGCTACCTAGGAAAGAGATGGAACTAAGAGTGGGATCTCCACCGAGAACCGAAGAGACTCGTGACCTTCAAAGGACAACCCGGTCCGAAAATCCCTACAAGATACCTTCGGGCCACTCGGGAGAGGGATGGATGTAACCCTTCCGCTTGTCACGAAAGGATCTACGCTTGAGAGGAAGAATTTTATATTCTATCTCCGTGAGAGGGATTTTTGAGGGCCTCTTGTTCATAGACTAATCAAGAGGGATTTTGGTAATGTACCGTAAAATTTGTAGACCTACCGCCAAGGAATTTGATCGGTGGGGAAATTATGATGGAGGACAAATCTAGGGTTATCCTCAAGGAAAGTGGGTGAAGCATTCCACGAGGAACTTCCCGTCGAACGGGTTATCCCAAGATACTAAGGGTAGTATTTCTTCAGAACTTCCCATTTATCTACATTAATTGCCTGGTCGCCACTTTGGGTAATTAGGCGACACGCACCATTGAGTAAACCGCTTTATTACAAACGGACCCTCCCATTTAGGCTCGAATTTGCCTTTCTTCTTGGAAGTGAGGATTATCGGTCGCCGAAAATGAGGACCAAATCTCCTTCTTTGAAACTCCGCTGTCGCACTTTCTTGTTGAAAGCTCTCGACATCCTAGCTTGGTAAAACTCAATGCATTATTGAGCTTCAGTGCCATCTAACATCTCGAAGCTCTTCGAGACGCTTCGATGTTGTTCTTCAATTGTCATCTCCGCTGTAAGAGCTGGCGCGGAGTGACGGAATCGATTTCCAATGGGAGAATCGCCACACTCCGTGTTTGGGTCGAAAGTTGATTCCATTGTAAAACTAGAGAAAATTACACTTTTATTCTCGCTACAAAGAATTTAGATAACTTTCTTACAAACTCAACAAAAGATACTACAAGTGTAGATCTCCCCGCTTTTGTGGGACTTTTCCCGCGTCGGGACGCGAACCGTGGACCACCGGTGGCAACATCGCCGAATCGACGGTTTAGTTGATGCTTCGCGAAGGAAACAAGAACTTCAAGAAATATCTTAGCAAAGTAAGATATCTACTCTTCCCAAGAATTAAGGCAAAGCTTAATCTCGAGGAATCTCCGCTTGGACCGTGTTCTTGAACTTTGGAAGCTTGATTCTCTCTCCTTACAAAAGCTCGATTTTTGTTTGATCTCTCGATTGCCAAATGCCGATCCCCGCCCAAGTGGATGTAGGGGGTATTTATAGTCCTTGGGAAACGTCTCCAAGAAACAAGTCATAAGTGCTCCACATTTGAAGCAGCTGCACCGAAAGCTGCCATGCTATGTCGCCTCGCCACCGGGCGGTAGCAGTATCCGCTGCTTGCCAGGGCAAGATGGGTCGCCGCCGACCGGCGAGGCGTTGTCGCCCTTCACCGTTGTAACGGTTTCGCCGCTTTTAAGGCACGATTAAATGCCCTAAAATCACGCCTAGTGGGCGATTTTCGCCAGATAACCGCCATTAAAATATCTCAACGCTCTCGCTGATAAAGTCAAGTGGGCCCCATCGCATTGATTTAGACCCTTCAAGAGCCCGCTATATTCTGGTGTCTCGTGATTTGGCGAGACACAAGTAAGTGCCTCGCTAGTTGCGAGACACATCAAGGTGTTCCCGCCGTATGCAGACATCAACAAGTGTCTCGCTAGTAGCGACACAGCAGCCCGCCGTAGCGACACACACAAGTGTCTCGCTATCACAGACATGAACAAGTGTCTCGCCATGGCGAGGCATTAAACTGTCTCGCGATCAGAAGCGACACAATCTTCTTATGTGTTGACTTCTTGAGATTTCGACGATGTTGTCCTTCGATCTTCTCATAATTTAGTCATATTTGAGGTTCTTCAAGAATTTTGATGCCTACAGATACCCTCCAAAGTTTTCGACTCTCTCAGATTTTATCGAGGGTCTCGAATACTTTGGATAAGATGCTTTACTGCTCATCGCTGAACTTTGTAGAAGAGGCCCGTGTTTTGCTTCAGCCAACCCCGCTACGCTGGCCGTCACGACCATATTTTGGGATCAATAACTGCTGCATTTGTATTTGAATGAATTGAAATGTCAAGTCGCATTTTGACTAATCATCTTCATCTTCAAAGTCACCACTTGTTATGCATTGAATGCCTTGAGAGTCATTCGAGAAAAAGCGCCATCCGGTTTTCTCAATATCGATTTCCAGGAAGCTTCAGATGTAATATGGAACCAATTTATCTTGAATATACCGCCTTGAATCCCGCACGAGAATAATTATCAATATCCGATTGTCCCACTTGAAGAAAGCGAAGCAGGCAATCAAATGTCTTGCTAAAGGAGTTTGAGCGGCAAAGATGAGATGTCTTGCTTAAGAAAATTTGAGCGAGGCAAGATGAGGTGTCTCGCCAAAGAGTTTGAGCGAGGCAAGATGAGATGTCTCGCCAAAGAACTTGAGCGAGGCAAAGATGAGGTGTCTCGCCAAAGAACTTGAGCGAGGCAAAGATGAGGTGTCTCGCCAAAGAACTTGAGCGAGGCAAGATGAGGTGTCTCGCCAAAGAACTTGAGCGAGGCAGCCTAAGGTGTCTCGCTCAAAGAAAGTGAAGCGGTGCCCAGCCTTTATAAACCCGATACCTAGGGTTTTAACCCCATACGATATCCCGCCTCCTGTACTTCAAAATCTTCTCAAACCTTCCCAAACCCTATTTTGATCTTCTACTAACCCAAGAATCCCCTTTACTCTCAAGTTTCCAAGTTTGCTCGAAAACCCTCTTTAGATCTAGGGTTTCTTCGATTTCTTAGGATCCCATCGATTTAGATCGATTTTCCCCATCAAACCGAAGCCCCCGACTTTCTCGCCGATCCGGCCTCTTCATCAAAACCCTAGGCCTCTTCAAGCTTCTTGCCTTCGGATTTTCATCAAAACCCTAGCTTTTCTCTTGTTCAAGCCAAAAAAATCTGATTTTTATCATGTCTCCCAAAAGATCTCGTGTCCCCAAGGCCAAATCCATTCCCCAAACCTCTCGATGTCGAAGAACCGATCGCTTCGCCTTTTGGGGTGAGTTCTTCAATATATGCATTTATTTTGGGTTGAAAAGTTTGCATTTTTGTATAGAATCGTATAAAATCCTCATTTGTTCTCCTTTATGCAGGCATTTGAGAAGAGTCGAGGTCCTCCTTGTGTGGATCTCGGCTAAAACAAGTGTTTTGCATAGCCAAAACATTCACAAATCAACGAACAAAGCTTCATTGTCTCGCGGTTTGCGTGGCGGTTGAGGCCGCCTCGCTTCGGGCGAAGTCAGTTGAGATCGCTCTCGCCGGCGAGGTAGCTTGAAACCGCCTCGCTTCGGCGAAGTCAGTTGAGATCGCTCTCGCCGCTTATGTAGACGCTTATGATTGTATCGCCGCTGGCGAGGCAGCTTGAACTGCCTCGCCGGGCGAAGTCGCTGTCCCAACACTTAGCCATTTTTATGTTAATTTTGACCCAAAGACTTACAAGTATATGTGTGCTTTGCGCTTGAGTTTCCCTACAAGATTCAATGTTCATGAGCCAAGTGGATTGCATGTACTGTTTTCCTCTTCTCAAGAGATGCCACTAGTGACCGATGCTCCTCTCGCCGGTCCAAATGCGCCCGTAATTATTGGAAGCTTAGAACATGGTGATCGCCGGATTTACTTAAGAATGATCACCGACGCCCCATCGACAAAAAATGCCGGATCCACAGAGATAATGAGGAAGTCCACTATTTATTTGGGGATTCTCATGGATCCAAAGCCTTATCTGCTCGTGACCGAACCATGGTCGTATGAAGGTGATGGCTCTAATCTTTATTTACCTCCATTTGCCCTAAGATCATTCAC
Source organism: Asparagus setaceus (assembly GCA_012295165.1). Lineage (NCBI taxonomy): Eukaryota > Viridiplantae > Streptophyta > Magnoliopsida > Asparagales > Asparagaceae > Asparagus > Asparagus setaceus. Next base: position 86,492,450 of record CM022703.1, on the reverse strand, counting down.
TCTTGCGGCCAAGAATTTATCGCTTAAGAGGAATATGTCTTGGAGGTTGACTGAGGATATGGAACGCATACACCGCGGATATATTGGTAAAGATGCCGCTCCGTGTTCTAGTGACAAAATTACGCTCGTGCTTTACCCGCCTTGTAGGTCATGACAAAGACACCTCATAATGAACTGATGGTCAAAGCCGACACCTTGAAGAATCGCTAGCCAAAATAGGAAGGAGTTGCCTCCTAAGAAATCTCATCGTGCTTCTATTGGTACATTCTATCACGAATCGATGGTGGACACGATGACACCACGCTCGATCGATGGAGTCGGAACTCAAAGAAATTGATTATATGTTCCCATCCGTATAGCATGTATGGAATTCCTCCCACCGTATCATTTCCTCGCATTGCCGGAAATCTACAACCCGTGATAGCAACACTTTCCGATTTAAAAATGGGGAATTGGGTCTACCACTTCATGAAATGATGAAGGTTTCGTCTTCCAATGGGTGAAGCACCATATCAAGAATATTTTCCCGAATCGACGCATTGAAGGAAATGAAAGAGAAGAGATCACCTGCTTATGAAATTGTGGAGCTAACTTGCCACTATCAAGCCGCAATAGCGACAAGGACGGAAGGCTAGGAGGCTTCCGCAGATTAGTCATAAACAGTCACGATTATCTATTCCGTAACTTAGAGGATAACGAGGATGTAAGTGAACGTAAAACCGCCACTCCTTCGCCATCAACAAGCCGATTGCAAAGATCAATGCCCAATCCTTCACTACCCCATATGCCGAGGGCAAAATTCTAAGGGGACGGTTTGAGACTTTCTTGTGGCAACTACAAAAGCGATCAAACCACAAACTCTCTTGGCGGGCTACTTGGCTATCCGTTGAAGAAATGTGTAGTCCCGCACCAATCTTCGTGATGCCCCGCCTTTAGAAGTGCTTTTCCCACCGCTGAGCCGGTCACCGGTCCGCTTCTTCTTCCCGCAATGGTGGCGATATTCATGGTGGACTCGACGATAGTCTCTCGGTTTTCTACATAAGGGCAAAGGGTCTTCTAGCGACATCCCAACTGCCAAAGTAGAACTACCGTGATACTTATTTGATGGCTCGCTCAGACTCCATCGCCCGTGATCCGATGACGCCCCGACATAGTAGATTATCAACCGCCTTTATTTACGATATTGGAAGAATGTAAATGGAAAGCGAGACAGTTGGTCCAAGCTGCCTCGCCAACTCGTAATTGCCAAGAGTTGGGAATTCTTTAAATGTTTCCAACTTTTCAGCCGATATGATGACATGCCGGTAGATGCCGCCGGGCCTAGCGGAAGTCGAACTATTCTCGATCTTGTTGTTTCCGATGGCTAATGAACATTCGTGACGGTTACCCGATTTTCCGTGAAGAATTCTCGACATAGAGCCTTATCTCCCATGCCGCTTTCTCCCGCCAATTCGCTATGATCAAATCTACATCGAATCCAAATCGGGAATGAAGACTCATGGAGGTCTTATTGAGGTGCCCGCTACCGGTATTGAACATAAGCGGCCGCACCAATGCCAAGTTCGCCTCCCCCGGAGTCAAGCTTCAGATGACTTTTCTATACCGCAAATGGCTCATTGCAGCCTAATGCTCCCACGGAAGTAGAACATAACAGAGCCTACACCAACCCGTGTTTCCCCAAACGAGCTCGCCCTTCAAAGAAATCAAAAGGCAAGAAGAAGGTCACCCAAGAAGAGAGTGAAGAAGAGGAATTTGATTATACACCCACACTTCAAGAAGAAGAAACGATCGCTCGCTCGCCAGAGGTCCCACTGAGCGGTTGTAGTGCCATCGCCGCCTCCGCCAAGAGATGTACCACCAAACCTCTTCTCGTGTTCCACCTCCTCCGCTGCCCTTTGAAACGGCCTCGCCGTAAGGTCGTTTTACTTATCCCCACCGGATGACGGTCGAGACAGGGAAGAAGAAGAGGTAGAAGAAGAAGAAGTAGCGACCGAAGCTTATATTCAAAGAGGGCTCGCCCATCACCGAATCGCTCATACTCCCGCTTCTATCGCCTCGCAATAATGCGACGTAAGAAGGTCGACATAGGCCTCATCGCATCTAAATCCCCAAAATCACCAACTCCTAAGGCGATAGACACCGATTTTCCGCCTAAGAGAAGGTATGACTCAGATTCATCATCTCTCGACTTTACCATTTCATCTATGATTATTAATTATTCCATTTTTTCTTATCTCAAGAAGGCGAGGTTCCAAATGAACCTTCTCCTCCAAGAGTGTTCACTTATGATGATCCAACACCGGCTATGGATCGTGATATTCAAGATACCACTACCGGCCGACATTGACGCCCCTTCGCTTCAAGGTGTCGCTGCAGTACCACCATTTCATCCGATGGCTTACTTAGAATCATGAAAGAGTCTCAATTGGTTCCTCCACTTATTGCTAACGCTTCATATTCTTTTAGAAAAATTCCAAGAAATGAGCGCAAGCTGCTAGCCACCGAGCCAACTCCCCGTATGAGATTTGAACTTTACTTTTGTTCTCCTTCATTGAATTGAAGCACTAATACATCAGAATCGCAGTGATGAAAGAGCAGATTGAGGAAGAAGCACCAAAGTGAGAGCTTGATAAATCTATCGAACTCCACGGAACCGCTCTTGGTATGTACATATATGTTATTATGATTCTCATATATATAGATATGTGTATACTAACACCCGTGAGCGTATTGTTGATGTCACAATGAAAGCCGAGGCCAACGGAGCCCGCATTACGAAGAGAATTTCGAGGGGTCATTTGAACAAAGCTTCGCCAAATGATCTCTCAATTTGATCCACATCCGATTTCCGAGATGCTATCGAATCTACTCGTAGGAATCTACCGTAGAAGCTAGCTCTTCTCGGCACGCGTCTTATCGCCCAAGTCTTGTCGGGCTTTTTAATGGATAATTGACACTTAATGGTTTTCTCACCGTAGGACTCATTACTACTATCAGAGAACAAACTCCTCAAGGGTCTCAGATTTGGAGATTCAACCCTTGTTCTCCCTACCGAGTCCATCATTGTATCCATCTGCTGCCGAGAGTCCGCTTGTTCAACCTCGACCACCAACTACTCAAGCCAACTCGACCGCTTCGTGGTTCACGACCTAACAACCAACTATGGAGCAAACAACTCAAATTGAAGGCCCTATTATTCACCCAGACCACCGCTATCCAACCTGAAATTGAATCAACTTCGTGGTTCCCAAGCCGAATTGATGAGTGTAGAAACAACACTTGCCGGAGGATCTTCTAGCCGTGACCAGATATCTTCCAATTTTGTTTTCATGAAAGTTCAAGCATGTAAGACTTAAAAACTAACATTTCTTCTTCTACGCTTCTTCAAGATTGTATGACACGATCAATGCTGATGTCTGATGATGATCCGAGAAGGCGGTGATAAACGCGAGCTCAAGGGTTCATCTTTCATCAAGAATGTTATCGAAAGTCACAACCAAGGGCTTCTCTTAGTTCTTTCAAACGGCTTCTTGATCGACGGTGGCGCCCATAAGGGAAGAGGGCTTTTCTCGATGAAGGACTCTATCACGTAAGACTTAGCTCAATTAGAGCAAAATTAGAGAGCTTCGTAAACTACGGTCCAAGGTGCTTCTTACATCTCTTCTCGGTTGAATCCATCATGCAAGCTCGAGAGGTTGCTTAAAGGTCACAAGAAGAGCTACAACAAGTGCAAGCCCAATCAACGATAAGGGCCACTCGATAGGCGAATGAGGTCAATGCCGAATTGATCCGCTCAAGAGAGGCTAAGATCTTGAAATTGCTCACCAAGAAGGCTTTGAAGATGCCAAGAGGCTCACGCTTCTTTGAAGATCGACTTGGCTACCGTAGAAGACTCGCCAAAATTAGCCGAGCAATTGAAGGCATCCGATGAGAGATTCACGAATCGATCGAAAGATCATTCAACTTCTAACTATTAATGATGCTTCTAGAGTCCTTCTCGAGAAGGAATTGGAACAAGAATACCGATCGAAGCTGAGTCGGAAGAACAGATCCGCTGCCGCCAAATATCTTCATAGAACACTTTTGTTAGCTTTTGCCAACACTTTGTAATTCACTTTACATGAAATAAAATTTCTTTTATCATGTTTTCATCTATTCTGCTTTGAACAAATAAACATAATTTCAATAGGATTTTGGCAAACCCTCACCATCAACGGATTTGATATGCCTTTACCAACTACCGCTTGAGTTGGGCTAGCATGTAGATTATCTAAGTCCGCTCTACATATAACGCTGTGCTAAAAGAATAAATTCTCAGACTTTGTACTACGATATTGAATAATGAGGTTTTATCAATTATCACGGAATTGACTACCCTACGCAGTGTTAGATCGACTTATTCCCCGATTTAAGGACAGAATAACACCTACTACGATAAATAGGCGTAGATTTAATATAATCAGCTATGTAATAAATACATAAACTTTTGAATTGTGTCTTCTGGGGCTTAAAACGAACCCGCTTGTGTCTCTTGAGGCAAAACGAACCCATTGTGTTTTCTCTTGGGGCTAAAACGAACCCGTTGTGTCTTCTTGGGGCTAAAACGAACCCGTTGTGTCTTCTTGGGGCTTAAAACGAACCCGCTTGTGTTTTCTCTTGGGGCTAAAACGAACCCGTTGTGTCTTCGGGGCTTAAAACGAACCCGCTGTGTCTTCTTGGGGCTAAAACGAACCCTTTGTGTCTTCTTGGGGCTTAAAACGAACCCGTTGTGTCTTCTTGGGGCTAAAACGAACCCGCTTCATGAAAGAAATTAATAATAGGTGTTAATATTATCGGTGGCTTCAATCATTTAAGATTTTCAAATTAATGAGAGCTTAATGAATGTGACTGCTCACAAGTCAAATCATTCAATATCGCTAAAACGGATTATCCCAATATATTAGGGATAATATATCTTCGTGAACTTTCCGCTAATTGGCATCATTAACTTGTCACCATCTTGAGTGATCAAGCCGATATGCTCCATTTGAGTAGACCGATCAATTATAAACGGTCCTTCCCATTTAGGCCGGAATTTGCCTTTCTTCTTGAATTGAGAATCATCTGTCACGGACGGCGAAAGTACCAAGTCTCTTCCTTGAAACTCCGATAGCGGACTTTCTTGTTAAAGGCTTTGAAATTTCGCTTGGTATAGCTCAACTGTTGTTGAGCTCCTGCCGCTGCCTAACACCTCAAGCTCTTCAAGACGCTTTTGATGTTGCTCGCCGCTTGTCATCCCTATCGCAAGGGCTACACGGTGACGGAATTTGTATCTCTAAAGGCAAAACAGCCTTCACATCCGTGATACTAAGGAATATGGTGTGAATCCCGCTTGTTCGAATCAGAAAGCGATATGCCCAAAGAGCTTCACCAAGCTTATCATCCCAATCGCTTATTGGTTTTGACTAGCTTTGCTAAGATTTTGATGATAGTTTTATTAAAGGCTTCACTAAACCATTTATGTGGGATTATAAGTCGGGATCTAAATGTCTTGTATTCTCAACTTGCCGCAGACCGACGGCGCTGTCGATGAACTGAGGACCATTGTCATGCACAATTCGTCTCGGAACACCATATCGATAGATAATATGGTGTTTAATGAATTTGATGACAGTACTCGTTTTGACTTCTTTGAGTGGAATTGCTTCAGCCCATTTAGAGAAGTAGTCGGTAATTGCCAAAATAAAGCGATCACCTTTTGCTGACGGGGGGAATATGGGTCCTACCACATCCATTCCCCATGTTTCAAACGGCCAAGAAGTAGCTGACGGGTGCAGATCTTCCGTGGTCGATGCATGTAATTTGCATGTATTTGACACGCATGACATCGTCTCGCATATTCAATTGCATCTCTAATCATGGTCGGCCAATAATAGCCTAACCTTCTTAGTCTATCTCCCAGCTTAGGACCAGTTGATGCGACCGCAAGTGCCGCCATGTGCTTCTTTAAGTGCCTCTTCCGCTTCCTTGGTCGAAAGACATCGGAGTAACAATCCATCATATGTACGACGATAAAGTGTTCGAGATGTCGCTGTAGTAGAATCTCGTGCTCTTCTTCTGATAGATTCCTTTCTTTTATATCTTCCCAGAAAATACCGTAAGACATAATCTATAATAGAAAGCCAATCTCAAGTTCGAGTCCCGCTGAAGTAGCATGTGTTTCCTTGACATCCAAAATATATTCTCGTATGAAAAGTTGGTGTGTCCTCACAAAGGACTAATTGTTCGCTTTGAGGGGTTGCGCCAATGAAATGCCTGCCGCCAATGCATCTAAGATAAGCGCTCAAGCCGTGGTATATATTCGATGAAGAAACTTTTGAATGATTCTCGCCATCTCTATTGCCGCTTCATGATATGGGATCAACCGATTTCTAACTTCATAGTCTCCACGAATTTGCTTAACTATGAGTTGAGAATCCTCAACGCCGAGATATTCGACCCCAAATTTTTCGCAAAACCGAGTCCAATAAGTAATGCATTGTACTCGCCACATTATTAGAGCACGGTTCACCAAGGAATAAGCTCGAGGCATCACGTGTTTCTCCGGGAAACTAAGACAACTCCGACTCCAGCAGAAATCTTAGAACATCCAGAGCACTCGCCACATTGGTTGCGCTGACGCCCGTCAAGTATAATTGCCACACATATTCATGAGAAGTGTGATTGACCTCATAGGTTTCACAGTAAATCTTCATAAAGTATAGCTTTATCGCCGACGGTCGCTACGGCTAGAAGATCACAAATCGCTTGTCCCTTCACCGACTTCGCCGCTTGAAGTGGATGTCGATATAAAGGAGTAATGCCCATCTCGCTAATCGCCAATTCAAAGAAGCCGGTTGTGTCATGAATACCGAATTGGGTTAACATCCGAGATGACATGTATCGCCCGGTCCAACCGTAATGACGCATTTTCTCGAGTGCAAATACCAAAGCTAGGCATTCTTTCTCGATATCGATATCGAGATTCACCACCATTGTCCGAATTTAAATAATATACCGCTTGTTCGCGGATCATATCATCATCTTGTGCTAATAAAGCACTTAATGAATGGTTGGTCGCTCCGACATAAATCAAGAACGCCTTCCCGATTTCGTGCGACGAGAACAGAGGATTTGATAGATATATTTTAATATCTTCAAAAGCCTTCTCGACAAGCATCATCCCAAACTAATGAAACACCCTTCTTGGCTAGCTTGGAGAACGGCCGACACTTGCCCGCAAGGTTCAAATAAACCGCCTTATGTAAGCCAATCTCCTTGCAACCCTCTCGAAGTTCTTTGAGATTCTTCGGGTTGTAACTCATTAATCGCCTTCACCTTGTCTCGATCAATATGAATTCCCTTTGACGTGACGACAAAACCAAGGAATTTACCACCGCCATTCCTGTGAATGACTTAGTTGGATTCATCTTCAATTGATGACCCCGCATAAGTTCAAATACCGCCCCGAGATCTTTAATATGATCGCGCTTATCCCTTCACTACTAAATCGCCAACATAGCATTCGACGGTCTTTCTTAGATGATCTTCAAAAATATTTGTCATTGCCCGCTGATAAGTAGCTCCCGCTCTTCGCACTAAAGGGCATAACGGTATAACAAAAGATGCCGAGAGGCGTCCAAATGAGGTATGTTTCTCATCGCCGATGCATCTTGATTTGATTATATCCAGAGAATCCGCCCATAAATGACATTCTTTCAAACCCACACGATATCTATGATGACGCCTCGTGATGGGGAGTGGAAAGTCATCTTTAGGGCATGCCAAGTTTAGATCTCTCAAATCGATGTAAACTCTAATTGTCCCATTCTTTTAGAACAGAACAATATTTTGCAATCTAACTGATGTTGCTCTTCCCCGATAAAGCCCGATTTTATGAGTTTAACTTCAGCCACGATCGCTTCCATAATTTATGGACGAAATCTTCGCCGTTGTTGTTTCACGTTTAGATTCCGCTTGATATTAAGTCGATGCATCGCTACTCGATCAAGCCTGCATGTCTTCATAATTCCGTGCTAATACATCAATATATTCCTAATAAGAGAAATCAATTCTCTTTTCTTCCTCGAGGAAGACTACCACTCACCTAATATGGGTTTCGGATTATCTTCATCACCCATATTAACTTGAACAATCGCATCTTCTGTAGGCGTTCTCTTTGTTCAAACCTATCTCCGAATCAACATTCGATGGAAAGTCCAAGGGTCTTCCCATTCGTAAATAATCATCTTCTTCGACCGTAAGGGACTTATTGTGGTCATATTGGACATTAGCCCCTTGAACACTTCACCAAGACTAAAACCAATCCTGTGTCAAGAATCGACGAGCCGCCATGATCATCAATTTGCCAACAAAGATTCGCCGAGGATGAAGAAACATAGCCTGCACTTTTATATTCATAATAACGACGGGCTTTCCTTCGAACATGAGAGGGTCGAGGCGAATCAACACCGGCCCGGCCAAGACCAGCCCGCAGCGGTTATATCCCCATTTCTTCATGTAATGGTGCGCTTGTGAGCTATATTTGGAAAAATGTTTGCACGGATCGTCGCTGCTATCTTCGATTCCTCACAATAATCTTGTGGTGGAGATTTTCTTCCTTTTCCAAAGATTGTTTGCTTTGCATCTTTCAAAGGAAGGAGGAATGTTGATCCCGCCGAACTTTGAAGGCATTTCTTCACCGGTTCAATGACGAGCGTACATGCACATCATGATCCCCGCATAATACCGCATTACAAGATCAACACTATGTACATACTCTAAATCGCCATTTATTATATGTTCATCTAAGCCGCTACATAACTTTCTCCCCGACGATTCACCACAAGATCGACATAAGAGGTTCGATGTCATTAAATACAAAGTTTCCATCGAATCGAGCCCGCCTCGACGCCTTCATTACCGCTGTCCGCACTCGGGCCGATGGTTCAAGATCGATTCAAAGACCATACAAAAGAGAGTCAAGAAATAATTTTCTAACCCCTTAAATGGTTGCTTATCCGCATCATCGCCTTTGACCACATTATCGCGTCGACATACTTCAAGCATCGATGTAATGTGGATGGGACTATAAGGCTACCGTGGATCCAAGGTCAATCCAATAGTAGATTATACGAAGTTCTCGTGATCGATTACATAACATGTAACCTCGATTTGAGATCTCCAAGCCGCACTTTATCCGATTTTACCCAAAGGTCCGACCCGCCGGTATTAAATCCATAAATCACCGCGTCAGAGAAGCCAACTTGCTAGCCGGAATTCCAAGATGATACATCAACCGGAGTGGCATAATGTCGACCGCAGATCCGTGATCAACTTGAATCCCGCTGACGTTAATCGAGCCAATGTACCCAAAGGAAGTATAATGGCCTGTCATGCTTCGAATTTTTCACCGCATATCCTCCTGCAAAGGTTATGCAAGGAAATTGTGTTGTCGCCAAGTTGCGTTGTTCGGTCTTCTCCTAACCCGCTTGACTTGAGTGATAAAGCTCAATCGCCTAACGCCTCGTAAGGCTTCTAGTCTCTTTAGAAAGACGAGTAACTCATAAAGAGTTATCCTCGCTGAATGTTGGCTAACCGGGTCATAACGCCAAACGATATGATGAGCCGTATCCTGCTTGTCCCTCCTAATCTGATGATTAAATCGGACCGCCTCGACTTGCACCTCTTGAGGTCGCTTATCTTTCCGCTTGGTTGTATCCTCTTTGGCTACTCGCTGTTGCCGACTTTCAGTTGTGTCAGGAGTCATTGCCACCCCCGCCCGCTAGAGTTTTGGCATTCAATCGAATTCTCGGTATTGATAATCAATTTATGCCCACTTCGTAGCATAAGCCGGGTTACCTTCGCCACGAACTTCATGTTCATTTTCGATGACGAAGAATTGAGCTTTTTCGCCACCTCTTCCTAATTGCCAAATATGAGCACGTAGCTTGCCTTTACGCTTGACTTCCGTGTTGAAGAAGACCCCGCCCATTGCTCATCTTGAATAAGATCCGATGAATCCAAAGTACTTCGCCATTAGAGCCGTGGTATGATACCAACCCTTTCTCGACGCTGCCTATGTGGATCATCATTGACCGCTTTGACTTTAACCTCGTGGACAATCTTCTCAGAATATGGCATGGGTAGTAGAGATCCAAAGTTGATGGCCACCATATTTGAACCAACTTTCTCCTTCTTCGCCGCTATGATTCCCGTGATCGATTAGAGCTTGAATTTTGTCTTTAAGAACAAAACAACTCTTGGTCTGATGATGGACCCTTCGTGGTAACGACAAGATTTGGGATCCGAGGTCTTGTTAGCCTCTTCTTGATTTGTGATTGAGGCAATTTGATCTTGTTGTTATCCAAGAGGTATTTGAAGATAATTGGCACTTCTTCCTCTTTGAAAGTATAGCTCTTTTGGAACCTAGCATCCTGAGCCTTCGCAATTTTGAGGTTTTGTTGAAACCTCAATTGCGTTGCCGCCGCTAGAAGCTTGTTGTTGCCGTTGGAATGCCCGATTTGTTTCAACAAAGATTAGCTTGCGCCTTTCCTTTGCCACGAGGCACAAAATTCGCTTTGAGGGAACCGCTGGGTTCACCTCTCATTCTTCTTTCTCCCGATGAACCGCTCGCTTCTTCACCATTGAGTTTCAATTCTTCCAAGTGGTTGGTGGTGTAACCCCATGACTTCCAACAATTCTATAGAAAGATTGTTGTGGCAAGTCTTCAATATGAACTCTTCAAGAATTGGATCTCTCGCATTCATAGCTTTATTATGAAACGCTTGACTAAGGTGTCAATTGTCTCCCACCTTTTGTTTCTCATCTAGGAGAGTTCCAATGGAAACTTCGCGGTCATCATCAAAGAAATTACCGAGAAAAGAGCTTTCCATGTCGCTCCAACAGCTAATGCTCCCAGCTTTGAGTCTTCGATACCAATCAAGGCAGCCTCAAGGGTACCGATTTAATGACCGAATCATCAAAGGCTCATTTCCGAGATCACCCCAAGTGAGATTTGAAATAGATCAAGTGTCGTAGGCTAACCCTCCCACAAAAGGTGTGAAATTAATCAAACCAATTTCAAGGTAAGGGATTGAATCCCACTCTCGATATGGACACGAATTCGTCTTCTTAACCTCCCGAAAGCCATTAAAGCATTAATTTTGCCTTCAAGCTCCTTCATCTTTTCATTTTCATCCTCGCTTGTTTTGATGATTCCTAGTAAGAGGAATTGGAATACTCACTTTGGGTAGCTTAACACCTTTTTCTTAGGAGGTTTATCGGCATAAATGTGTTCATCTATCTCCTAATCACTGCCTTCGACATTATGGGTATCAAGATTGATAGCTTTACCCTGCTGACTAGATCCGTGCCGCTGACTAGATCCAGTCGCTGACTAGATCCGTGTCGCTGACTAGACCCGTGTTGTGCAACCGTATGGGTTTGCAATTCCCTCATCCGCTGCATAGCTAGCTCCATCTCGTTTCATTTCATTTTAAGCTCTCTTTGCTTGGCTAAGGCTTTGTAACATTTGAGCCGTGACATCGAGTAATGGTAAAGCCTCCTATGGTGACGACTCATACTTGAAACAAGATCGCCTCAAGCTATTGCCGAAAGCAAAGGCCGGAAATTTCATCTTCTGATGAATCTCCTTCATGCATTCTTCTATAGTCACGCGCCGCAGAGCTCGCAATTGCAATCGACATTCTCTCGAAATTGAGACCGACCTTTCCTCCGTGAGAAAAGTCGATCTTCATCAATCGCCTGCTTTCCCTTTGTTTACCATGTTAATAGTAACTTCGTGAAGTTCGCCGGTTCGATGGTAGATTTTCTTTCTTCGGGTCGCCTTGACTTCGCTGAAGTCTTCCGCTATCGGCAGGAAAGCCTCTCAATAATCAAGCTCTTTGTGGTTGAGCATTTGATTCGTAATGTGCACATCCCCGACAAGAACGCCTTGATTAATTGTGCACACTAACAAGAACAATTTATTTCATCAATCGTTTCTTTCTTGTGTTGCCACCTCCACCGATGGCATAGTTGATATGGTTTGTCACCCCAAGTATAACGCTGTTCTTAACCGAGGACACGCTTTTGGGGACGCCGCCATTTGACTCGAGACAACTTCCGCCGCTGGCTTCATCATCCAAGTTGCTTCGCATGAATTACCGTGGTTTGATCATTTTTGTGACTTTGCGAAGTCACTTTGTTTCTCCAAAGAAATTTCGCGGACCCCTTAGGATGCTCAAACGAGATGCGATAAGAACTCTTGAGGCTTGGCGGTCCCAGCTTGCTCGTGACATTGTTGTGTGCGTGTTGAATGACTCAAACGCCCGACTTTGGACCAAGACGACCAACACCGGGTTGAAGGATTCGCCGCTGGTATATTGCCGTAAGAAGTGGACTAAGAGGAGGAAAAGTGCATTTTCCGCTAAGGCATGAAGCACCGCCGCCGCTGACGCAGGTAGCCACACCGCTCGCCGGGCGCTGAGACAACACCGCCGGGCATGAGGCAGCCTTTAGGTCGCTCACGGGCGCCAGACAGCTCGAATCGCCTCTACCGAAGACTAGCGGCGAGGCAACCTCCTCGAGCCGATTTTGACGCCGACTTTGGAACCCAAATTTTGTGATTTTGAGTCGATTCCTCGTTGATTTTGACTCTTGTGCCTTTGCGAACAACGCACGCGGCGCTGAAAGCAATGCGTAACAACGCCAGCCCTTCTTTGTCAATCGGTCCTTTTGACGAACCCATTCTTCCTTGGGAGGAGTGTTGAGGGGCTGAAGTTGAGGCATCATAGATTGCCGACGCCTCGATCACGCGGAGTTCAGATTGTAATGAACTCCGCCTGCTGATTCCATGGCCTTGGCAAGTTGTCGCCATCTTTGACGCCGCCTTTGACGAGCCCTTCGCCAAAGCGTTGAGATCTTGTTGAATGACTCCTTCTTCCTAAAAGAGTCAACTTGAGCAGAGCTCCCGCTTTGAGATCCGCCGGTGTTGTTGTCGTGGGAAATCGCCTCGCTTGAGATTCATTGCGCCCCAACGTAACTAACCTCCTTCTTTGGAGATGAAATCCTCCGATGCTTGCGGGCGAGGAGGACTTTGATGAAGAAGAGGAGAGATATTCCTAACTTGGCTTGATCGAAGAAATAATCCACCCATCGACCATGAGGTCGGCTTGATCGCCGCAGGTCGCGACACAACGATCTCGCTCGAGACCGCTGGCTCCCACCGTGGTCGCCATCGTTTGGGTCGAAGTTGATTCCATTGTAAAACTAGAGAAAATTACACTTTTATTTTCGCCACAAAGAATTTAGATAACTTTCTTACAAACTCAACAAAAGATACTACAAGTGTAGATCTCCCGCTTTTGTGGGACTTTTCCTCGGTCGGACGCCAGAATCCGTGGACCACCGCAGCCGATCGCCGAATCGACGGGTTTAGTTGATGCTTCGCAAAGGAAACAAGAACTTCAAGAAATATCTTAGCAAAGTAAGATATCTACTCTTCCCAAGAATTAAGGCAAAGCTTAATCTCGAGGAATCTCCGCTTGGACCGTGGTTCTTGAACTTTGGAAGCTTGATTCTCTCTCTCCTTACAAAAGCTCGATTTTGTTTGATCTCTCGATTGCCAAATGCCGATCCCCCGCCCAAGTGGATGTAGGGGGTATTTATAGTCCTTGGGAAACGTGCCCTCCAAGAAACAAGTCATAAGTGCTCCACATTTGCAAGTAGCGCTGCAACCGAGCCGCCAGTTATGCCTTCGCCACGCGAGAATACGCCGGCCAAGGGCGCAGGCAAGATGGGCTGCCTCGCCGACCGGCGAGGCGTTGTCGCCCCTTCACCGTTGTAACGGTTTCACGCTTTTAAGGCACGATTAAATGCCCTAAAATCACTTAGTGGGCGATTTTCGCGCGATAACCGCCCATTAAAATATCTCAACGCCTCGCTGATAAAGTCAAGTGGGCCCCATCAGCATTGATTTAGACCCTTCAAGAGCCCGCGATATTCGGTGTTCGTGATTTGGCGACACAAGTAAGTGCCTCGCTAGTTGCGAGACACATCAAGGTGTCTCGCCGTGGCGCAGACATCAACAAGTGTCTCGCTAGTAGCAGACATCAACAAGTGTCTCGCCAGAAGCAGACACAATACGCGTCTCGCACCGACATGAACAAGTGTCTCGCCATGGCGAGGCACAACCGCTGTCTCGCGATCAGAAGCAGACACAATCTTCTTATGTGTTGACTTCTTGAGATTTCGACGATGTTGTCCTTCGATCTTCTCATAATTTAGTCATATTTGAGGTTCTTCACAATTTTGATGCCTACAACCTCAGAGACCGTGAGAATACGGGTTTCTCCAGTTGACGCGGCGTATCCAGCGATATGCCCAGTGCTTCTCCGAAGTTTATCATCCTGGGCCCGCTTTGTTATTCTTCACGAAGCCTGACAGAATCTAATAATCGCCTTGTTGAATGCCTCGCTGAATCCATTTGGTACTGATTATAGGTCGCCGACGGTGACGCCTGTATCTTTGAATTTCGCAAAATCTGATGAAGGAATTGCCGATGAATTGGGACCGCTGTCATGCACGACCAAGCCTGGGAACACCGTGGTTCAGAAATGACATGGTGTTTGATAAATTTGACGACGGTAATCGCCTTTTACTTCCCCATTCGTTTCAAACACCAATTTGGAGAAGTAGTCAGATTGCTAGAATAAACCGACGCTTTGACCGACGGAGGAAAATGGGACCTACAACGCCCATTCCTCATGTCTCAATGGCCGATGTGGCCGGCGATGCAACCGCCAGGCTGATGCATATAATTCACGGAATTTGACACGCGGCATTTCCGAAGCGTATCGATCGCTGCCATTAATCATCATGGGCCAAAAGTGCCCATTCTCCCGATTCGATCGAGAGCTTGGGACCAGCCGTGTGTGTTCCATTCACCTTCGCTTCCCCGAAGGACCTCTTCCTTTGTTTGAAAGGCACGGAGTAAAAGACCATCGTATTCTCGCGATATAACATCTGGTTTCTCAGGTTGTAAAGAATCTTGGAGCTCTTCACGGATTGATTCTCTCTCCTCCCACGCCTTCCGGGTAATAACGCAAGACGAATCATGATAGGAAAGCCAATCTCGGCCCAATTTGGTCTGTTGCATGTACCTCTTGGTAATTACCCTTCATCTTCTTGTACCCCATCATATTGGCAATGAAGAGTTGATGAGTCCTGGACCGTAACTCAATTGCTCGGTCTCTAAGGTTGTGCTAACGACACGCTGCTGCATCTCATACGCTTTGGAGGCGCTGGATATATTCGCGATGAAGAATCCTTCAAATGAGTCCGCCATTTCAACGCTATCCGATGATAGGGGACCGGATCGTGGTTTCTAACTTCATAGTCACCACGACCGCTTAACTATCAATTCGCGAATCGCCAGACGCTTCGATACTGACCCCAAAATTCTTGGCGAAACTAAGTCCAATAAGTAACGATTGTATTCGGCCATGCTATTGGAACAAGGTTCGTGAGGAATAAGCACGGGCATGACATGACCCTCGAAACACAACTCCACTCAAATGTGAGATCTTGAACATCCGGGCACTTGCCACGCTATAGCCTCGAGAAGCCCGGCCAAAGTATATTTGTTGGTGCGATGTAGTGTTGACTTCTCGGGACTTCATCCCGAAGGTCATCATAGCTCAACCGCTGCCTCGTCGGTTGGCGCTCAAGAGATCGCAAATCGCTGTCTTTGACCGACTTCTGTTGTTTGGTGCAAGTCATATTGGGACAAGAGCAAGGCCTATTTTGCCAACCGCCAACTCATTGAGGCATGGTCATAAATATTCGGACCGATTTACGCTAGAGATAACATAAATCGCCTCGTCCAACTAAATAGTGCCGCATTTTCTAAATTCGCGTAACACTAATGCAAGGCATCGCTTCAACCATTGGATATCGAGACTCGCCACCACTAATGTTCGCCTGTAATACACCGCTCGCTCGCGGACCGCCGCCATCGCCTTTGCAGTAAGCGCTTTAATGAATGATCCGCTGCCTTGACGTAGATCAAACGGTTTTACCGTGGTGCAACAAGAACAGGAGGTTTAGCAGATACGATTTGATCTCTTCAATGCTCGGCAAAGGCCGCCCCAAATAAATGACACTCTTCTTGTTCAACTTAGAGAACGGTTGGCACTTCCCGTGATAGGTTTGATATAAACCGTCGTATGTATGCCAATCGCCTTGTAATCCCCCGAAGTTCTCTCGATTTCGGGTTGCAACTCTGGATCGCCTTCACTTTGTCGATCGACGGGATTCCTTTGTCGGTGACGACGGCCGGTGAACTTGCCACTGACATCCCAAGGAAGGATTTGGTGGTTCATCTTTAGCCGATGAGTCCGCATGAGCTCAATACCGCTCTAAGATCTTTGATGTGATCTCCTTTATCAAGGCTTTTCACAACCAAGTCGCCGACGTAGCATTCGAATCCGCCCGAGATGATCCCGAAAATCTTAGTCATTGCTCGCTGATATGTGGCCGCATTTGTGAGGCCGAACGGCATGACCGTAGCAATATATACCAATGGGTTTCAACGCTGCGGTTTGGCATCATCGGGTACATCTTGATCCGATTGTATCCCGAAACCATCCATGAACGACATTCTTTCAAATCCACACGTATTGTCAACTATGACATCAGTGATTGGAAGAGGAAAGTCGCCGCAAGATTCAAGTCTCAGCCCATCGCATCCTAATCGAATCCATTCTTCTTCATGACCGACTATATTCGCCACCCAATCCGATGTTGAATTTCCTGATGAATCCTCGATTCTATGAGTTTCTTCACTTCATCAACCATTGCTCGCGAAGATTTGTGGGCTAAACCGCCTTGCTGTTGCTTGACAAAGTTTGACATCCACATTGATGTT
The DNA here is from genome assembly GCA_012295165.1 of Asparagus setaceus. Classification (NCBI taxonomy): domain Eukaryota; kingdom Viridiplantae; phylum Streptophyta; class Magnoliopsida; order Asparagales; family Asparagaceae; genus Asparagus; species Asparagus setaceus. Next base: position 86,475,502 of record CM022703.1, on the reverse strand, counting down.
GAGGCGATGTGTCGCCACATTAGGGTCGAAGTCCCGCATATCCTCAGCTCCGTGCTAATACATCGATATACCCATGATTAAGGCAATCAACTTTTCCTTCTCTTCCGATGGAAGAGTATTGCTGATGTTTATGAGCTTAGGATGCTCTTCATCACCCATATTAACCGACTACCTCGCCCTTAGTGGGGGCTCTCTTTGTTCAACCTATCCCCAAATTGCTCTTGAGTTGATGGATCCATGGGTCTTCCCATGTTGGCATATCTTCATCATCCTCAATAGTAACAGGATTGACCGTAGCCATATTCGACATCAAAACCTTGAAAGCTTCTCCAGGTCGGGTGTCAATCCCAAGCCAACAATCGACCATAATGTCCGCCTCCTCCTCGGTGGATTATTATCAATCAGCCATGAGCATTCATCTTCTCGAGGAGGATTCATATCCCAACTCTTCTAAATGCATAGTAGTTATCCGCTTCCTCTTGGGACATATGCCGCTTAGGAGGGGTTCGAGGGCCTCGGCCCCAACATAGACCTTCCCTCGTCAATCGCACTTCACTTCTTCATGATACCCAAGTGTTTCGACTATATCCAACGCAGGGAGGATAGGTCCATTGTCGCCTCGTCGCTTAAGAAATAATTGGCTACTGAACTGATCTCCTTTACCGTGAAACCAAGTCTTTTTCACTACTCATCTTCGTGGGATGACGAAAAGGTCCCAAAGGAGTCTCGAACCGCTTTTGTAAAGCAAGATGACCGAAGCTCGGTGTGCAACTCGATCATTGTATAAACCTGCCATTACATCATTCAAAGACAAAGGTACTCTAAATCGCCATTTATTGATTCATCGGCAATTTGCCAATTACATATGTTCATCTGACGATTCTTCATCGCCAAGATTGATTACAAGGGTACAATGTTATTTAAAACAAAACCTCCACTATAACCAAGCCCGCCGTATCGCCTTCTTTCACCGCTGTCCGTGCTCTCAACATGATTCTCGCTGACTCATTATCGTAGAGGAGAGAATCGAAATAATTCTCTATCCCTTAAACGGTTGTTTGTCCGCGACCACCGCCTTGACTCATTATTCGTGGTTCACATATTTGAGACACCGATGAAGAGTAGATGGGACTATAACGCTATCGCGGATCCAAGGTAACACCCAATAAGTTATAGGAAGCTCTGGCCAATCACATAGCAGTGACTTCGACTTTAAGTCCCCCATTTGGCACTTTATCCGGTTTTACCCACGCGAGACCCGCTAGTGTTAAACCAGATCATCAGTTCTGCTGACGCCATCGGGGTGGATTCCAAGATGATACATGAGGCGCAGGGCATGATGCTCACAAATGAACCCTGACGACTTGATCCTGCTAACTTCACCGAGCCAATATACCCGTGAAGTACTGCCGTGTTTGGAATTCCTCGCCCGCATATCATCCTTTGTAAAAGTGTAAAAGTGATGCAGGAAAGTATTAGTCAGCGAGGTTGCATTGTGGGCCGACTCTTCTAGACTTGGCTTAATTCATGAAAACTCTCCGGCCTGTATTTCTTGAAGAGCTTCTTGTCTCTCTTTGACAACCGCAATAGTTCAGAAGAGTGATCCTTATGCAGAATATTAGCCAATTGGGCCATAACGCCAAAGTGATATGGGCGTTGATCTTCCCGCTTGTCTCTTCTAATCGGGATTGAACCGAGACCGCCGAGCTCACCTTCAGGGTCGCCACGCTGCTTCTTTGGCGCCCACCGCCAAGGCGCGCTTCTGCTGCGGAGTGAGGGGAATCGCGCACCCCCCAGCCTCGACAGCTGCCTTGGCATTAGGGTCGGGACTTCCGTACTTGTACTTGTACTTCTCGGTCCTCCCCGGCGGCGGCTTGTGTTCTTCTGACAAATTGAATGTTACCACCTGCTCATTATCTCCTCCGTGACTATGGAAGTAGCATGGCATGCCTTTCCCTTCTCGCTTTGATTTTTCTTCAATGAAGAAGAGGCTACCCATTGCTCATCCTCGCTGTGTCTCGTGGATCCACAAGACTTCGCCATTTGGGGTCAGATATGATACAAGTCCTTCTCTGGCGCTTGTGTGGGTCGCATTCACCGCCTTCATTATGACTTTGACCAATCGGTTTGGGTTCAAACCATGTCAATGGTAACGACTCAAAGCTTATGGACACCGTGATTTGTTCGACCTTCTTTTTTGACGGTTTCATAGTGATGACCCCTACAACTAAAGCTTGGATTTTATCCTTAACGTAACAGATTTAGTAAGGGATGAATTGCCCCGCGATACGCCAAGTAGATTTTGGGTCATTCGTCCCTCATTGCTCTCTTGATTCTCGAATCTGAGGGAGTTTGATCTTGTTATTTTCGACAAGATATTTGAAGAGATCGAATCTCGTCGTCCCTAAAGGAATAGGACTTCTGGAATCTCGGCTCGAGGCCTTCGTTTCGGGCCCAGTTGCCACGCTGATTGTGCCCGCGGCGGTGCCCGTTGTTTGCCGCCAGCCGTTGCCGGGTTGGAGTTGGAACGTTTGTTCGCGAACCGCCTTGGCTTGCTCTTTTCCCTTTGCCGCTGTGCTTGGGTCGAAGTTGATTCCATTGTAAAACTAGAGAAAATTACACTTTGGTTCTCGCCATAATGAAAATTAAATAACTCTCTCACAAACTCAACAAGAGACACTACAAGTGTAGATCTCGCTTTTGTGGACTTTGCCCGTGTCGGGACGCCAGAACCGTGGACCACCGAAAGCACGATCGCCGAACCGACGGGTTTAGTTAGTGCGAAAGGAAACAAGAACTTCAAAGAAATATCTTAGTAAGGTAAGATATCTACTCTTCTCAAGAATAAGGCAAGGCTTAAACTCGAGGAATCTCGCGGATCGGTTCTTGAACTCCTAAGCTTGGATTGATTTTCCCTTTCTCGATGGCCGACTTCAAGTGGACGAGGAGGGTATTTATAGTTGGCCCTCTTCTCGTAAACACAAGTGCGGCGCAGAATTTGCGCTTACGCTGCGTACCGAAATTTCGCTTAAGTCGCTACCATCGGGCGAGGCAGTTTCGGCCGCCACCGGGCGCGAGGTAAGATGGGTCGCTTCGCCGACCGGGCGAGGCGCCGCCCTTCCAAATGCCGTGAACGTTTTCCTCGCTTTTAGGCACGATTAAATGCCTTAGAATTACGCCGGGTATATCTTCGGTAACCGCCATTAACGGTTCAACGTCTCCCATTGATAAAGCCGGGCGGGCTCCATCGCAGATTGATTTAGACCCTTCAAGAGCTCGCTCCAGATTCGGTGTCTCGCTAGCTACATGACAGGTGCCTCTATAGCACATCAAGGTTCCGCTTCGTAGTAGCACACACAGTAAAGTTCTAATAGCGAGACACATCAAGGTGTCTCGCTGCGGCGAGGCACATACAAGTGTTCGCTAATAGCGAGACACATCAAGGTGTTCTCGCCGTATGCAGGTATACAAGTGTCTCAAGCAATGGCGACATTATCAAGGTGTCTCGCCGCTGCAGATAAACAAGTGTCTCCATCAGAAAGACACAATCCCCCATGTTGACTTTGAGATTTCACACGTTGTTTCTTCGACATCTTCATGATTTAGTCATTTGAGGTTCTTCACAATTTTTGATGCCTACAGATACCCTCCAGTAATTTTCGCATCTCTCAGATTTTGTCGAGGGTCCGAATACTTTGATAAGATGCTTTGCTTCGCTCAACGCTGAACTTTGTAGAAGAGGCCCATGTTTTGCTTCAGCTTGAATCCTCGCTACGGGCCGCTGGACCACTTTGGGATCAATAGCGTTGCATTTGTATTTGATTGATTGAAATGTCAAGTCCATTTTGGACTAATCATCTTCATCTTGAAAGTCACCACTTGGGTTATAATTGAAATGCCTTGAGAATCATTCCCAGAAAAAGCGCCTGCCCGTTTTTCTCAATATCGATTTCCAGAAAGCTTCTATATGTAATATCCGAATTGTCCCACTTGAAGAAAGTTTAGCAGGGCAACTGAAGTGTCTCAAAAGGACCGCTACAACCGGCTCCGAGCATGCTTGAGCCTCCTGAGGCGATGTAATGGCACATTTGCATTAGCAATGAGTTACAAAGTGCATTAAAATCACGGAGAAAGTTCTTGACCTCGCAGAAGAGGAACCCACCGCCTCAAGTTATTGCTTGTATGATAGATATAGGATTTTGGCAAACCCCACCATCAACGGATTTGATGAGCCTTTACCAACTACCGCTTGAGTTGGGCTAGCATGTAGATTATCCGAGTCCGCTCTACATGTTACGCTGTGCTAAAAGAGTGAATTCTCTTAGACTTTATGCTACGATATTGAATATGAGGTTCGGCCAATTATCACGGAATTGATTACCCTACAAAGATGTTAGATGCGTGACTTATCTCCGATAAGGACAGATAATATCCCTATGCATGAAGGCATAGTTTAGGTGTCATTAGGTAATGACATCTATGCTACGATATTGAATAAAGGCTTAGGAATTTGTGTTTTCTCTTGGGGCTAAAACGAACCCGTTGTGTCTCTCTGCTTAAAACGAACCCCTCGTTGTTTTCTCTTGGGCTAAAACGAACCCTCGCTATCGAGTAGACCTCTCATTCATAAAAGGAATCGAGGGATTTTGACCATGGTCCTAATCAGAGGAAGGTTTGACCAAGTGGGAGGAAAATTAAAAATGATCCTAATCAGAGGAAGGTTTGATCAGATAGGAGTTTTGAGACAATCCTAACTGCCGGGTTTGATCGCCAATCTCGAAATGGACCTCTCGCTCATGGAAGGAATCAAGAGGATTTTGACCATGGTCCTAACCGTAGGAAGGTTTGACCAGCAGTATATTTGAGACAATCCTAACCGCCTGGAAAGTTTGATCGCCAATTGAAGTGGACCTCTCGCTCATAGAAAGAATCGAGGGGATTTACCGCTGGTCCTAACTGAGGAAGGGTTTGACCAGATAGGAATTTTGAGACAATCCTAATCTGAGGAAGGTTTGATTGCTCAATGTGGAAGTGGACTTCGCTCATGGATTATCCACCCCCCTTTCTTTGCAAATTGGGCTCTTATACTATCTGAGGAATTAGGAGGAGCAGCTTAATCTCTTGTACTCATCTGAGAAAAGGGAGCAGCTTATACTGTGATACCTGTCTGAGTACGTAGGGAGCAGCTTATACCAGATATTGCCGGAGTCAAGAGGGAGCAGTTTATACTGTGATATTGCCGGAGTCAAGTTTGATTCAGTTTATTTCTAAGAAGACGGGCTTCAACCAAGGCTTGGATGATGGCCTTGAGAGCTAGCAATCCTTGTAGGATGGAGGATCCTCCTATGGTACAGCAAGATTTAGGGTCCGGTTTTTTGCTAGCCTCCTTGATTTGTAATTGAGGCAACTGATTTTGTTGTTATCAAGGAGGTGTTTGAAGATGATTGGAACTTCTTCGCCCTTGAAAGAGTATGTCCCGTGGAATTCGATTTGAAGCTTTTACGGGCCGTGTTGCGACGCTTGACCAACAAGAATACAGATGCCTTCCTCTATTACGAGAGGAAAATTTACTTCGAGGGGTCGCCATCTTTTCGCTTCTTTCAGCCTTCTTCCTTCCGAGGAAACGCTCGCTTGTTCTCTCCTCGTTTTAGGTCTTTCCACGAAGTGGTGGGACGCACTTCATGACTTCCAAAGAATCTTATAGAAAGATTGTTGTGGCAAGTCTTCAATATGAACTCTTCAGTGATCCCTGCATTCATAGCTTTATTATGGACCGGTTAACTAAGGTGTCGATTGTCTCCCCACCTTCTCGCTTTTTCGCCTAGGAGAGTTCCAATTGAAACTTTAGTGTCATCATCAAAGAAGTTACTGAGAAAAGAGCTTCCATGTCATTCCAACAAGCTTAATGCTCCCAGCTTTGAGTCTTCGATACCAATCGGAAGCTCCGCCAAGAGTACCGATTTAATGACCAAACCATCGAGGCTCAAGCTTCCGAGATTACCCCCAAATGTGATTTAGTAAATCAGTGTTGTGAAGGTGACCTCTCCCCACAAATGGCGGAAGTTGATTAAATTGAATTTCAAGCGGTAAGGAATTGAATCCCACTTCTAGGATACCTGACATCGGATGCCGCCTTTTGACTTCCTGCACGGACATCAAAGCATTGATTTTATTTTCAAGCTCTTCATCCTTTCGCCATCATCCTCCCTTTGTTTTGGATCGCTCAATAGGAAGAATTGGACCATTTCCACCTTGAGCATCAAATGGAGCTTTTGGAGGTTGATCGCAGTAAATGTGTTCATCAATCTCCAATCATCAGTTTTCAATATTATGGTGGGTTACTCCACCTTGTTGACTGGTTTCAAGTCGCTGATCGACCTGTGTTGTTGTGCAACCGTTTGGCTTGCAATTCCTCATCTGTTGCATGGCTAGCTCCATCTCTCGTTTCATTTCGCCTTAGGTTTCTCTTTGCTTAGCTAAGGCTTGTAACATTTGAGCCAGACATCGAGTAATGGTAAAGCTTCTCGATGGGGACCAAAGACTTGACATTGTGTCATCTGAAGCTATCGCCGAATTGATGTCGGAAGCTTCGCCATCGATGATTCCCTCATGCATCCTTCTATAGTCGGCGCTGAGTAGCTCGCGAATTGCAACAGACATTTTCTCAAAAATCTGACCCAACCTTTCCTCCGTGAGGAAGTCGATCTGCATCCGCCGCCGGTCCTTTCCCTTTGTTCACCATATTAATGGTCACTTCGAAACTCATCAATTTGATGGATGATTCCTTCTTCTTCGATGTCGCTTCGATCGCGGGCTTCGCATTTTCCGCTCCGCATGCGGGAAAGCCATTCAATATCGCTCTTTTGTGGGTGAGCTGCTCGACTCGTAACAGCACATCCCGATAACTACGCCTTTAATCAGCTTTTGCACATGAGCAAGAACAACCTATTTCATCGATCGCCCTCTTTCAGGTGTTCACCCCACCGATGATGTGGTTGGTGGTTTATCATCGACAGACTTCCACCCCAAGTGTAACGTTGTTCCATTGGAGGACACGCTTCTTTGGGGACGCCGGCCGCTTGACTTGAGAGACAACTCTCCGCCGCTATTTCGGCTATCCGGTCTTCGTATGAATCACGAGGGTCCGGTTATTCTCGTGGATTTTGGCGAAGTCACTTGCCTTTCTTCTTTCTTCAGCATCTGGACCCTTGTGGGATGCTCAAACGAGATGCAATTGGAATTCTAGAGACCTCGAGATATTTCAGCCTTTGCTCAAGACTCTCAACCGGGTAACCAAGCCGCTTTTCACCGGAACCTTGCTTTTATTTCGTTGTGGACCAAGACGACTAAACACCGGTTGTCGATTTCCGTGACTAAAGGTTGATACCTCATCCCGAGAAGTGGAAGAAAGGGCTAAAAGCCCATCTTTGTCAATAGAGGACCGCTGGTTGCAGGCGGCTGGCCGCCTCACCGGGCGCTGGAAAGATAAGCTGTTATGTGGCAACCAGACCGTCTTCGCCGGCGAGACAGCTTTAACCGCCTCGGCCTTGCAGGTGCTCAGACCGCTTGGCCGGGCGCGAGGTAGCTTACATCGCCTCGGCCGAATGTTGTTGGCGGTGAACTCTTGAGCCGATTTTGATGTCGACTTCGATCCATGCTTACATTTTGAGCCGCTTGTCGGGTTGATTTAGACCGCCTTAACAATGGCACGCGGCTCGAGCAAAGCGTGCACGGCGCTTTTGAGCGCTGCCTTTCTTGTCAATCGGCCCTTTGACGAACCCATTCTTCCTTGGGAGGAGGCCGATGGATTGAGAGATTGCGCTTTGTTGATGCCTTTGATCACGGAGTTCTCGATAGTGAACTCCATCCGCCGACGTGAGCCTTGACTAATTGACGAGCCATCTTTGACGCCGCTCTGGCGAAGCCTCTTTCGATCAGTTGAGATCTTGTTGAGAGGGAAATCGCCTGCCGCAAGTTTAACGAAGATCGCTGCACATCACAACGTAACTAACCTCCTCTTAGGGATGAGATCCTCCGATATTTGCGGGTGAGGAGGACTTCGATGTGGAAGAGGAGAGATACTTCGAATTTGGCTTGATCGAAGAAGTAGTCTATTCCATCAACCATGAGGTCTACCGACACGTAGGGTGTCGCACAACGCATCTCTGCTCGAGATCGCTGCTCCCACCGTGGTCGCCATCGTGTTTGGGTCGAAGTTGATTCCATTGTAAAACTAGAGAAAATTACACTTTGGTTCTCGCCACAATGAAAATTAAATAACTCTCACAAACTCAACAAGAGACACCAAGTGTAGATCTCCGCTTTTTGTGGGACTTTGCCTCGTACGGACGCTTAATCCGTGGACCACCGAAGCCATCGCCGAACCGGACGGGTTTAGTTAGTGCTTCGCGAAGGAAACAAGAACTTCAAAGAAATATCTTAGCAAGGTAAGATATCTACTTTCTCAAGAATAAGGCAAGGCTTAAACTCGAATCTCCGCGGATCGTGGTTCTTGAACCCTAGCTTGATTTCGATTTTCCCTTCTCGATGGCTCCACCGCCCAAGTGGACGGAGGGTATTTATAGTCTTTGGGAAATGTGCTCTTCGTAAACACAAGTGTCATAAGTGCGTGAATTTTGCGCTTAGCACGGCACCGAGCCGCCACAAGCAGCCAATCGGGCGGTAGTCGGCCGCCACGGGCGCAGGTAGATAATGCCACGATCGGCGCAGGCGTCCGCCCTTCCACCGCCAGAACGGTTTTCCCCGCTTTTAGGCACGATTAAATGCTCCTAGAATTACGCTTAGTGGGCGATCTTCGCCGTAACCGCCATTAACGCGGTTCAACGCCTCGCATTAATAAAGCAAGCGGGCCCCATCAGCATTGATTTAGACCCTTCAAGAGCTCGCTCCAAGTATTCGGTGTTCGGAGCTGCTAGCAGACAAGTAAGTGCCTCGCCATAGCGAGACACATCAAGGTGTTCCCGCCGCAGGTAAGCACACAAGTGTTCGCTAATAGCGAGACACATCAAGGTGTTCCGCCGAGGAGGCACACACAAGTAAACCGCTAATAGCGCAGACACATCAAGGTGTCTCGCCGGCGGTGGCATACACAAGTGTCTCGCCAATGGTGACATCAAGGTGTCTCGCGTGGCGAGACAAACAAGTGTCTCGTGATCAGAAGCAGACACAATCTCCCATGTGTTGACTTCTTGAGATTTCGACGACGCTGTTCTTCGATCTTCTCATGATTTAGTCACATTTGAGGTTCTTCAAGAATTTTGATGCCTACATGTGGGACAAAATTACTGAGCTTCCGCCGCTTCTACCGGCCTCTTTCCGCTTTTTCCTCTTGAGGAATCTTTCGCCTGTTCTCCACGAACCTTCAAGTCCTTCCATCGCTATAGACGGTGCTGTCCCCATTGCTCGAGCACGCCTATCGACAAGTTGTTGCAGGTCCGAGGATGAACTCTCATATCGGATCCCAGTAGTTCATTGCCTTGTCCGAATCGTTTGACAAAGATATCCACAGCTTTCTCCGCCCTTCGCTGTCAGTAGCAGGCCGATCGATACTTCAGATATCGTCGCGAAGAAATTGGTGAGGAAGCTAGACTCCATGTCGCCCCACCTGTGAATGCTCCCCGGCTTGAGACGGCGTACAATCGGCAAGGCCCCGGTTGGTACCAACGAATGACCGAACCATCAGGGCTCGCTTCCGATATGACTCAGGTGTAACTTGAAGTAAATCGTTGCGTCGGGAACCCTTGCCATCAAACGGTGTGAAGTTTATTAAATTAAACTTAGACGGTACGGATTGATTCCCACTCCTTCGGTATGGGCAAGGAATACCTTTTCACCTCTTGAGCGGAAATCAATGAGTTGATTTTGCTCGATGTCTTTGATTTTCGCTCTCATGAGCAACAACATCTACGTTATGCGCTATGCGGTTCGGAGGGTTATCATCCTCTTGTGCTTCCTCCTCGTCCTAATCGCTGCCATCTTTATCGACGCCGATGCAACACTGATTCACCTCGATGTTTTGTCAAGGCTTGATCTGCTGGTCATGCATTTCTCATCGCCCTGATGGCCAAATCCATCTCTAGCTTGAAGTTTTCCCGTTGTTTAGCCAACGCCGCCTAGCATTTTAGCCACTTGATCTGCATCATCATAAGCGCTTTCAGCTCCTTCACTAGATACAAGATGATCAGGCGATTATGAGCCAATATCCGGACGATCATCCTCCCGCGGGTATCCCTTTAGAAGTTTGTCGCACTGACCGCCGGATAGTCCCGACCGCAAACGAAGTTAGCCTTTGCGAGCGCGCCGGGAATGGCCCGTGACGACGGTTCTTTGCCGGTCATATTATTAGTGACCTCGCAATTCATTTTCTGATGCCATCCTTCGCTGAATCGCTTTGACCTAGGTCTGACGGTTTGCTAGCAGTCTTCGAAGACCAAACTCTTTCCGAGTTTCTTGCCGACAATTGCACTCGAGAGCACCGCTTTTGATGAGCGAGCACAAGCACGATCGTATGAGTTTGGGGAGTCCCTCCAGATTTCCTCGCACTTCGCCGTAATACAATACCATCCAGATGAGTACCGGAGCAACTTGCCGTAGGTCGGCACGATCCTCGGGTATAACGCTGCCATCGCTAGACAAAACGCCTCCGAGAATTACCGAAGTGACTCACCTCAACTTTCGCTATGTGAGGCTGAAGTCTCTACGGACTTCTGACTCTCGACCCTCATTCCTATTGGTGGGACCATAGGGATCTTCCTCCTTCGGATCTAAAAGCACCTCCCATGAGGAGTGACCCGTGATTCCTTCGTGAGGACCCAAACGATCCTTGATAGTTAGATTGGTGGTGGTGGCGGAGTTGGCTTCACCACCGATCCGCATGCACGCTTTGACTTTGAGGCTCGGCCGGACTGGACTTTGGCCTGAATTTGCACCATGGGCTTCGCTTGCCGCCGACAGAAGTGGAATATTGGCAATCTTAGCTTTTGAAGCCGTGCCACCGGGTTGGAGCACCGCTAGATTGGGCCTCCAACCGTGGTATGTTGGCGGCTTTACTACCTTTCTTCAATTCACGAGCTTGCCGCACTAAAGCTCGTGGCTCGCGGTAAGAGTGCACGACGCCCGGATACGCCTCAGCGTGGAGCTGTTCCGCTTTGACACGAACCCACTCGCTAGTTGACGGCTTGATGAACTGGCCATCACTTGAGGCCGGAACCTCTCACAAGTCCGATCTTAGATCCGCTTCGTAGTGATCCCATCCATGGATTGCACGGCCATGGCATTTGAGCGCCATGCTCGGCCGCCGCTTTGGCTGGCTCATGGAGAGCGCTGGCCATCGTCTGCTCATCTCGTGCCAACCGTGACTTCGGCGATAGATTTTTCACCAGCGGGGCCGGGTTGAACTCACCGCCCCGGGCTCTACATCGGAGGCCCATCGGGTTTTCCTTGCGCCGAGACCTTCTTGGAGCGGGGGGAACTCGATCTCGAGGAGGGTGAGGATAGGTACCTCAAACTTCCCGGGTCGAACTCAACTCCCACCTCTTCCTCCACCGATAAGGATCCGCTGGGTTAGCGCACGACGACCTCCGACTTCGAGGCCGGGTTCTAATCGCGGTCGCCAGCCTTTTTCGCAGAAAGTCGGTTTTGTATTCATTGTTGTTTGAACTCGTTTTACAGCTTCTTTGGCCTACAACAAAAATTCAAACAAAAGAAATGCCTTTTATTTTAAGGCGCATAAAAAAATTACAACTTTTCCTTTATGAACAAACACGAGGATCTCATATATCGAGGTCCTCGCTATGCGGGTTCTTTGCCCTGTCGGGACTTGAATCATCCGTAGACCACAGCAATTCGATCCGTAGAGACCCGGTTCAGAATCTACAGACGGAAGGGGCTCATTTCACTAAGGAAACGGGCTTAAGGGGATCACACTCACGAAGGAGAGGATCGCCTCGGGATCACACTCACGGCGAGAGGATCACGGAGCGATGAGATCTACTAGGAGAAATCACCGCACGACTGCATTTGCATCCCAGTTTGCTTACCTCGCGATAGGTCCACGCCGACGGACTTGTGCTCGCGGCTCTGAACTGGTATGGCCGATCGCCAGATCTCGCGAGAATTTTCTTAAGATCGAAGTCCACCAAGTCCGAGCCTCTAAAAATCCCCCAAAAATACCATGAAGAAGCCCCCCATTTATACAAATCGTGGGTGGTTCTACGGTCAGCACCTCCACAATTGGCCGAGGTGGCTCTACGACGAGCCACCTCGCCACTTGGCCGGTGGTTTCAAAGCTGAAGTGGGCCAGCGGCCTCGCTGTTGAGGTGGTCGCCAAAGTGGTCGAGCCACTTCGCCACTGCCGGTGCAATTCCCGCCTAAGTTGCCGAGGTCGCCGCTTCGCCGCTTCGCCGCTTTTTCGGCCGCTTTCCCGCTTCCATCTCTGCTTGGGTTCTATCTCAGATTTGATTCGACTCATTCTGGTTCGCCACTTGTCGAGGTTCCTCGCCATGTTGCCGAGGGCCAGCCGCTTCGCCGCTTTCATCGCTTCCCGCGCTTCCATCTCTCGCTTGTTCTGTCAGTATTTGATTCCTCGACTAATTCGGTTCGCTCGTTCAACGGTCCGGAAACCGATCGTTGCTCAAGTCCG
>CM022703.1:86415599-86462741 GCA_012295165.1 Asparagus setaceus | reverse complement strand
TTGAGGAAATTTCAGTTTGTTTTTGCAAGATGAGCATTTACATTAATTCTTCCAAGCATTAGGGTATTTCCATTATTTTCATGCAAATGTAAGGATGGTTTTGTATTTGTATTTGTTTTTTACTGTAAGAGCATTTCTAGAATTTCTGAAAAGTTATCCAAATTAAAAGGAGGGCTTTCCTTAAAGATACGGTAAGTATTAATAATATATTATATCTATTATGTGCCTAAGCTATTTATCGCTACATTTTGTCTATGACAAGTTCTCTAACTAATTCAAGTTAAAATAGTCCATTGTTATTTCGATACTACTAGTCTCCCACATCTTTCACATTTTGAAACTAATCCCTCAAATCTTCAAGTGTTTTGAAACTAATCCCTCAAATCTTCAAGTGTTTTGAACTAATCTCTCAAATCTTCATACTTTGAAACTAGTGGATCAAATTCTTTAAGTATTTCAAATTAGTCCCTCTAATTAGCACCTGATTGAATGTTTTGAGGTACTAACTTCAAAACATCAAGATTTGAGAGACTTATTTCAAAATACATAAAGGTTTGGCCACTAATTTCGAAACATGAAGACTTGGGGTGGACTTTCGAAATATGAAGGCTAAATGGCACTTAAATACCTTAATGTTTTACTACCTTTACACTTAAATACCTTAATGTTTTACTACCTTTACACTTAAATACCTTAATGTTTTACTACCTTTACACTTAAATACCTTAATGTTTTACTACCTTTACACTTAAATACCTTAATGTTTTACTACCTTTACACTTAAATACCTTAATGTTTTACTACCTTTACACTTAAATACCTTAATGTTTTACTACCTTTACACTTAAATACCTTAATGTTTTACTACCTTTACACTTAAATACCTTAATGTTTTACTACCTTTACACTTAAATACCCTAAGTTGTAAAAGTAGCATAAAAATACCCAAAGTTATTAAAAGTAGCACATTGCTACCTCTAATAGATAATGTAATATTCCTAGGAATATTCCCATGTGTATAGTACACATGAATTTTATTATTGTATTGCCCCTATTTATTGCTTTAATTACCATTTTACCTACCCCTTTAATTTATTACTAAATTTTAATGGACGGCATTTTCGTCAAAACTAATGGTGTTAGCTAGCCTAATTCTAACTGTGGACAACTTGGGGTATTTTTATGCTACTTTTTACAACTTAGGGTATTTAAGTGTAAAGATAGTAAAACATTAGGGTATTTAAGTGCCATTTAGCCTATGAAAAATATGAAAGATGTGAGGGACTAATATGGGAAATACCCCATAAAATCTAAAAATTGAGAACTTCCATTGGCAGGAAAACGCTGTTTGCTGTGTGCTCATAGCCAGCTGTCCCTCTTCTACTTTCGTCAACGCCGCGGGTCTCGACTCTCGCCTCTCGACCTCTTCCTTCCCGCGGTGATTCCCCTGTATATAACCTTCCCCAAAAATTAACAATCATAACTCTCTTCAATTCCATTTAATCAAGATTCGATCTTCTTCATTCTCAAGTCTCCTTCGTCTTCTCCTTCTTCCTCCAATTTCTCTCCAAAACCATGAATCTCTTCGGCAAGAAACCAACGTCTAAAGGTTTTGCCCTAATCCTTCATTCAATCAATTTTTGTTGAATTTTGTTGAAATATCGTTGATTTTCATCTTGATCGACGTATAGGATCAAAATCTAGGGTTTTTTTCCTGATGATTCTTTTTTGTTGTGATTACAGAGGTTCTTCGTGCCAGTAAGCGAGAAATGGCGACTGCCACCAGAGGTATTGTAAAATTATTCTAACGAAGTTTCAATTTCTTTTGTTCAACTAAGCGTAGATTGGTTGAAGTTACCTACTATTGGAATTTGATTTATGAAATTGTCTATGCAAATTTCCAAACAATTGATATAATGTTAAGTTCCTAAAATCGTGTAGGGTTTATAGAACCCCAGGTGAAGGAGCATATCAATTTGCACTGGGATGTTAGATTCCTAAAATCGTGTAGGGTTTATAGAACCCTAGGCAAAGGATCATATCACTTTGCAGTGGGAATTGAAACGTGTGCTAGAGTTGAGATTACTGGTGTAGTTCCTTTATGCCATGCACTCGACTGTATTCCTCATGATCCACTTAGTTCATTGTAAAAAAATGAAAGAAATTCGGGCCTAAATCCCACTATTTTCCCTAAGAACTATTCATTCGTTTGAAGGAATAAATTTCCATTAGCCATTGCCTAGCCGTAGTGATATTCTGTTCATATTTTTGGGATAGAAACGATGATTCGATTTGCTTGATAATTAAGCATGACATTGGTGGTTGTCTGATTTGTTAAGGTGTTTTCTCATATAGGGCAATATTGAAATTTGAAGAAAATTCCACTTGAAACCCCTCCCCTCCCCTCCCAATCCGTCCAGTTTTGGAGGGTTGAGAAAGTGACTTAATTTTCTAATTTTCATCCCCCCCTCCCTCCCCTTGCTAACTAAAAAGTGTAAACAAACACAATGTTAGAAGTGTTAGCATTGTAAACCTCCCACTCCCTCCCCATCCCCTCCTGAAAAACTCTATCCAAACTCAGTGTAGAGCTTATCTTTTGTATTATGGGTTTTTTTTATACGGTACCAGACCACCAAATTTTAAGACATGATGAGTTTAAATCTCGTATTATTGCTTCACGTGATGGAAAATATGAAATTTTAGTTTGCTTATTGTGTACTGTTTTTCCCTGGCACCTGAACCCTCCAATCCATCTTCCAAACTGCTTCCACCACCATCCACTTGCACCTAAATACTCCAGCTTTGTTTATTCTGTCTGATGATTCATTTTATGTGGAAGGCCTCACCCTGTTCCATGGGGCGAGTGTTAAGATAGCATGGAATAGATTGGCGAGCGGATGTATATTAGAGGTGAATGTTCATATGTAGTTTCTAACTTAGAGGCAAAGCACTAAAGAACTAACCGCTTGTAATATGTGGAATGTGCACAGTATGGATCACTAGAGAATTTTTACCTGTTAATGTTATGTGGAATTTTTGGATGATATGGATCACTATTCACTAGCCAACTATAACCATGCATGACATGTGGAATGTGTGTGCAATATAGGCCACTGAACAAATGTAAGAATTCATGATTGTTGAATGCACATGTGATGTTGACCATTAGACGACTGTAATCGTTCATTAGTATGTGTTGTGTTTATCTCATAGTAACCCCACAACAACATGCATATGTGTGTGTGGAGAATGTGTTTTTGGGGATATGGATAGTGTGTGAAGGGTTTGTTGAAATTGAATTAAGAAGAGGACAACCATATTTTATGAGCAATAACATCTCGAAAAGCTCTAAGCAACATGGGAACTCAGGGGCATTCATCTGTGGTAAATTATAATTGATGGCAGCTAATGATAGCCATCAATTCAATTTTGCATCTAAAGAATTTGTTGGTTCAATGCGTGAACTTGTTCTTTTTTCTTGGACCCCTATTTGGTAAGTTGTTTAGTTACTAACATACGTCATATACTTTTTCTTTTGGTATGTCGATCCATCAATTGCACTCAATATCTATTTAATTTATATTTATTTATTTATTTTGATTTTGAATTTTAAAATACTCTTTTCTTACTTTTAACTCTTAGAATTATGAATTTCTCAGACTACTCTGAAATTTCTTTCTATTTTGTTATAAAAGAGTTTTATGCAAATGTTATGCACTAACCATTTTCATACTGATTGTATGACATGTTTCAGGTATTGAAAGGGAAATTGCTGCATTGCAATTGGAGGTATTCATGATGAAACATATAGTATCAACTGCTCCAGTTTCTGTGCATTACTTATGAACACTTTATTATATCTCGGATATTTAGATTATTTTATTGCTTTGCTAAGTTGGTTGGCTTACTGCCAAGGGTTATTGAACATTTGACTCTTAACAACATGCGTTTTAATACCAAAATTTTGTTGGTTGGGTTGATTATTTCTTCTCCTAATACAAGTATTATAGGTAGCTGTCTGTCTACAACTCTTTTTACATGCATCACATTCTCTTTTACATTATTATGTACAACTTTATCATTTTGTTCCTCCACGTTACTACATCTAAACTTTATATCTAATATTCTCAATCTCCCTAGTCCTCTAATCTACATTAGTTTCTTGCAAACAAAGTATATTGATTTTTCTTCTAACCATGTCATCCACTAATTCCATCGTCTTTCCAGTCAACGTATCTATATTCCAAGCAGTCAAATCCTATTGTCATGCATAAGCCTCCTTTTCCTCTCCTATAAATCTGTAACTCATGACAATCCTTATTTGGAACTTTGCTTATCCTCGATGGTTTTTAAATTATAATTGCACCAGGGTGGTACTGGTTCACATGGGAGGCAGTGCCCTAGGATACCACCTTCATTTATTTATCATTGCACCAGGCATTGGTGTGATGTGTCATGACGGTGACGCCCCGATTAATGTGGGGATGCCCCAATGAGTGGTTTCTAGGATTTGTGTCATAGAGCTAATTGTCCTTTAAATTGACTGGTTGCTATTTAACACAATGCTCTTCCTTTATCTTGGTTTAGGACATATAATGAAAGAATAAGATATCAAAGAGCAACACTGGTGGAGTTGTATTGGAAATAGCAGGACAGAGCAATGTGAAGTATATAAAACTTTTAGTTACTTAGGAGAACTCTACCCTTAAAGAATCTCCTAACCTTTTGATTTTTGTCACATTTTCTCGAACTCTTCCTTCCTTACAACAAGAATAAGTCCAATTTTAGGCTAGTGCAACTGAAATTGCACCCTCTAGACATAAGAGTTTTTTCTTCTCGTTTGTCAGAATCTAGAACATACATGGTAGAACATCCTTAAATGACATACTAGGACCTCGTAAAAATTACAGATTATATACAATCACCAATCTGATCATCACAAGGGAATTTTATATTGTGGAAAAACTTATATCCTATCTGACAAAAATAAGAGTATTAAAGGAAGTACATAGTTGTATAGTGTACTAGATTACAATAAAAGTAAAGCTCTTTTTTTCCAAAATTTTGTTCTGTTATAGGCAGGGACTCAGGAATCCTTTTTTCATCTACCATTGACAAAATTTAAGAGGCATATATTCAGCACAATATATAATACTGTGATGAATACAATACCTGTTCTCCAGTTGTCTGGCAGATGGCAGATGAACCCCCACCTCCCACACAACCCTGCCCCCAAAACCACAAAACCCAAAATACACTCTCGCAACAGATCAGCCCCACTATACACAGACCCACATGCACAAACACACACAAGCAAACTTAAAGTGAGGAAGGGAGCCCATTCCTTCCCTCTCTCTTTGTCCTCCTTTCCCTGATGCCACAACCCGACCAGCCCTTGTTCCTCTCTCTCTCTCTCTCTCTCTCTCTCTCTCTCTCTCTTTTATTTTTATTTTTATAATGCACCACTGCACTGTTACTGACTTACAGCCTAATCTTGAGGTAAGTTTTAGATATACAGTGCATGAGATTTTGTTGGGCACTGCCAAACTACAAAGAACCATATGGATTACCTAAGTGCTGTGAGGGCTTACAGTTGCTTGCATGATGATAGGAGAAACGACTGGTGGCTGAAATAAAGAGAACTGCCAAAACTGGAAATCAGGTGAGTTGTTGTCGCATAAATGGGTCATAATCGTTGAATGTTCACAGATAACTCATAACCAGCATGTATTTCTTTGTGTTGGCAATCTTCTGTTCACTGTGCAGGCAGCAACTACGATTTTAGCTCGGCAACTTGTCAGACTAAGGCAACAAATTGCTAACTTACAAGGTAGTCGTGCTCAAATGCGAGGCATAGCTACGCATACCCAGGTGGGATAATGGAACTCAACTTTTTAACAACCTTCTAGCGTACTGCTACTGTGATTTTTTGTGCTTATTCTCTGGTTTTGACAACTTTAATTAGGCTATGCATGCAAACACTTCTGTGGCTTCTGGGATTGAAGGTGCTAGTAAGGCAATGGGAGCCATGAATAAGGTAATGAAGCATAACCCTTACTAGTTACCATCTATAGATAGTGGCAAATCTCCTTCCATCATGAAGATTCAGAAAAAAAAGAAAGTCAGGAAACTCCATTTGGTCCTTCACTTATATTGGGGCTCGAAAATCAATGCAATTATTGCAAAGCATTTCATCTTTTTTTTTTCATGGTATAATACAGTTTCCTAGTTAAAGTTTCTACCTGGTTGTGCAAGGTTTGGCTTCATAATCAGGCCTAACCTGTAGAGCAAGGTTACACTTTCGTAGTTAAAGTTTCTTCCTGGTTGTGCAAGGTATAACCAAGAGGGTAAGACGACCTACCGACAGAGCGAGGTTTTTCCCTGGTTGTGCAAGGTTAAGCTTCGTAACCAATGGTCCAATAGGATAGGTCAACCTACCCGCATAACCATTTAATTTATTGTTTTCTTGGAAGCCTCTCTTTTGCCCATGGCTACCCAAGAAGGATTAAAAACCAAGTTAGCGAGGGAAAATGCTCAAATAAATTTTTTTTCAAGAGCTTTCTCTTTTTTGTTTATTGTTCACAACCAGCCTTAGAGTGTGATGTAGTAAAACTTGTCTTTGGATAATTATGCAAAAGGATACATACGTTAAAAGCTTACTTTGGTGGTAAAAAAAGCGTTAATCCTATTTTTTGCTGCTTGTTTTGATGTTGTTTTCAGCAAATGGCTCCTGCAAAGCAACTGAAGGTGATGCAAGAATTTCAAAAGCAGTCAGCACAAATGGATATGACTGTAAGACTATATTCCTTTTGGAGAATTCATTTCTTGAAACAATTACAAAAAATATAGTTCATTCACTATAACAGCTATTAGTGTTTCCATTAGTTAAAAAATGCCTTTGTGTGATTTCTATCTTAGATGCACTTTTGGTTCTTCTTTAGTTGTATATATATTATGCATAGAATGGACCCATATCAGATATGATATACACATCACCTTAATCTTTTGCTTCACTTAATATTGTCATCTATTCTTGCTTTAATTGCATCTCATTAATATTTTTGTACTCTTTTCTCTCATCAGATGTTTTTTCACGGATTAATTGCAAACAACCTCCTGTAATATAAAAGTGCAACCACTTAAAACCCCTAAACTATTTTATTAGCACTCATACCTCCCGAACCTCAGACGATGTTGGTTGAGATGTCATGTGGGAGTTACGTCACACTTATTTATCTTTTCATCCTCCATTTAGAGAGGTTTAATTTTTTTAGTTAAACTGAGGGCAAAAAATTCAGGGTAATACGACATCACACAAGGTTAAATCCCTGTGGAAAAGGTCAAAATTCGTGGGGACTGGGAAGTAACCATTGCCCTAGGACAATCTGGGAAACTAGCTGTGGGCAATACCCTTGATGGTCAAACTCATTGCTGATAGACTAGTTTTTAATTTAGTGGGGAAAGCTTCGCCTCTGGAAAAAGTTACTGCCCATGTGTCATTGCCGTGATTCTAATTCTCTTGGTCGTTTATCTTCACGGATGACTTCCTTGGGTAATTTTTTTTCCCCATGGATTTTTGGCTGTGGGCAAAAGCTATTGTGCAATGTGCAAGATGATATCATATCTGTAAGGAAAATTCTTGCTCTGGAAACTGTATTTTGTACTAGGTGAAAAGTTCATTCCATGGGTCTCTCAGTTTATAATATTACTTTTGAATACTTCTTTTGATTTCTTAGTTGTTTTTTCATGCTTCTAACAAAATACAAACTAACATATATCGTCAAGAATATCACAAATGTAGTGCAATTAGCATAGGATTTTATTGATAAATCTATTATAATAAAACAAAATGCCATTGTTGCAATTACATATCCTGATGAAAAACTCTCATCAGTTAATAGTGGAAAGCCTATAATCACACCTTTTCTTCTTTCTTGAATAGAGGTTGTTGCTTTGCTCTTGCTACTAATTTGGGACAATCCTTCAACACCTTCTAACAGAGGATATTAAAAGTATCAGCTGGGAATATACACTCTTTCTTTTTTTTTTCTTTTTCCGAGTGGGGTGGGTGGGTGGGGTGGGGGACTAGATGCAATGTTAACATAAAAATGGGAATAAAAATGTAATGAAGTAAATAAAGAAATAATTCGTCTAAGTTACTGTTAAAATTGTAAAATCTTCTTAACCAAAATTAATTATTAGTGGGGGTGGAACAATAAGCTTCTCCAAGCGCAATTCTATAATTACTTAATTAGAGAAAATTGTAGTGGTAGGATTGGTGGGGTTTATCTCCTTGGATAATATTGCTTAAGGTAAAGATGGATATTCATCTGCCACCTTCAATATGCATTGTGCGTTGAAAATAAGTTATGCAATTGCTACTAAGTCGATGTTTTCTTATTTGAGAAAAAAAATACTCTAATAAAAATAAAATAAAATCTTTAATGGAGCTTACCAACTTGAAACTACCTTGAAGCCCATCAGCTATACATTAAAAAGGCGGAAATTTAAAAGGAAAGGTAACAGAAGAAGCATGCCTATTAAAAACGTGAGACAAGAATAAATTCATCTACATCAAACAATGAAGACTTACTCTGACCAGTCCTCTGATGGTGGACCGTACAATTGCACTTGATACAATGAAAATTTGCATTATTTCATGGGCAGAAACCTAATTCAAGAAAATTTATTGATCAGTAGTAAATATCATTGTGGCAAAATGAAAACAAAAAAAATCAAGTTCTTCCCATGTCAGGGGATCTGAATTTGGAAAAACTGGGAAAAGAGAACATAGAAGAGTTGATGATGGCACCACATACATCTGTCTTTGTGATCGACGAGAGTTTAGAAGGGTTTGAAAGGAGGGGAAACAGAGAGGTGTGATGGGAGAGACATCACATTTGTTTAACACAATACTAAAAAATAGCAGCCCCAAACTGAAATTTTTTAATTTTAGCAGGAAATTTAGTGCCTGAAGATTAGCGTGCAACTGGATATGATCCAGATTAGATCTGCTTTACTAAAACTGACTAACAACACTCACACTGTAGGTTGTATTGTTTAAAAAATCTCAGTCACTGGTAAGGTCAAGTTCTTGAATCATGTTTAAGAGCTCACTGAGCTATGTACTTTTAAATTAATTTTTATATTAGCTCAGATTTATGCCTGAAAAACTTTTATACCGGCCAAACTTTCTTGCACACTGTGATTCTTTCTTATGAAGTTGTGCCCAAGGACTAAAAACCTTGGGTAATATTCTCAATCCTCAGGCGTCCTGTTTCTCACTAAATTTCTATGGACTATGCCACCTGCCTAGGAAATTTTACCGAGAGAGAGAACATCATGGGTGATATTCTATATTCCCAAGAACTTACATCCATGTCGAGAACTTTCTGATTATGATACAATTTTTCAGTAGTGACTTATTGTTGCATGATTCCCACAAGACATCTCAAACTAACTGAAAATAATGTTGTCTAGAATTCTGAAGTGTAATATCAGTAACGTAGTTTCGGGCTATAAGCTATATGACATGGGCATTTATCATGAAGCCGTATCCATACCTGATGCTTCAACATCCTTACTGGTCACCTACACTTTGTTGTACATACCTTTACAATAAATGTGTATGCACTTATTCAAACATTTACTCAATCATATAACATGTATTTTAATTTAAAATTTTGACTTGTATAGAAACTAAATTTAGATAAAACCTAACGTTTTTATAAAGTTGGTGAATAAAATCATACTCCTTTTGCAAGGTCATTGAAATGTATGGGTGGTAAAAAATTGGCATACATGTATGATTATATTTTACAAATAATATTTTGACTCTTGAATGCATAAACATCTGTATGAATGCGTGTATTTAAACTTTCCCTTTATTATTGTAATATTGTATGTTCTAATATTATGTTGTCGTGTCTTCATATCACCATGTCCTACTTTTCGAAGAATTGACGTGTCCAGTGTCTGTAGTGTTGTAGGTGTGTCCTGTGTCTGTCTCCAAAATATTTAGGCTATAAGTTTGTAGTGTGACCTTTTCTTTATTGATCAGACCCTGCTTAAGTATGCATGCATGAGTCACAAGTAAACTATTCATTGTATTGGACATTATCTCATCAATTTGTAACATTCAATGATGCTATCTAATGCAGACCGAGATGATGTCAGACTCAATTGACGACGCTTTAGACAATGATGAGGCTGAAGATGAATCTGAGGAGCTCGTCGATCAGGTTACCATACTTTCCCTAGTCAATCTGATGGAAAAAAAATGCTCTTTAATTCATTTATATTTCTCGAGTTATTTAAAATTTGTTCTACAAGTGCCTGACCTTACACTATATCATTATTTCTTCTTGTATAGGTTCTGGATGAAATTGGTGTTGACATTGCCTCACAGGTTTGCTTTCAATTATCATCCTTCTTAAAACTTTTTACATTCTCATCTATGGTATATAGTTTTTATCTGCCTTTTTTTCTGTCTTCTAAAACAGCTATCTTCAGCCCCCAAGGGTAAAATTGCCGGGAAGAGTCAAGAGAGCGCTGAAAGGTACAGCTATTGTATCTTCTTTATATATTGCATCCTCTTTACATATTGCTTTCATGTTCGTTTTATATTTGTATATCAAGGGTGTGCATGTTCTTATCATGCTGTATTTGTTGCTGTCCATATTGCTACTCTATGCTTATGTTTCATATTTAATTCTGGTATCATGCAGTTTGGATGTCGATGAGCTTGAGAAGAGGTTGGCTGCACTTAGAAACACTTGAGTTGATGACATTTATTCTTTTTGTCGCAAAAATTTATTTAAGCTTCATTCTCCTAGTATTAAATTTGGTTGCATAATAATAAGGTACATAAAACATGATGTCCAAGTTATTGATGTAAATAGAGTACTGTAAAGCCAAAGGACAGTTGTGATCGAACCATCTGTATATTTGCCTATAGCGATGACAGAAGGTTTCAACTTGAATATTATGTTTATCATCGTAAACATTGAAAAAAGATTCTTTTCTATGAGTTTATACGCGAACCTGGTCAAACCATGGGGCAGCATGAAAATACCTGTGACCTTATCAGACCCGAAAATTTCAGGAACCTA
Organism: Asparagus setaceus; assembly: GCA_012295165.1. Lineage (NCBI taxonomy): Eukaryota > Viridiplantae > Streptophyta > Magnoliopsida > Asparagales > Asparagaceae > Asparagus > Asparagus setaceus. Next base: position 86,451,630 of record CM022703.1, on the reverse strand, counting down.
CCTGAGAACACGTGTGACTCTTCCCAATCATTACGCAGCAGGAAACCCTATTGCCTTATCAAACAACACCAGGTGAATCCTTTCTCCTCCTTGGGGATGACTCCTGTCCGCAAGGGTCATTCCACGTTAAGATTGGACAGCGGAAGGAATTCAAAAGATAAATGCTGTGGGAGAAGTACCCATTAGTCACTGCCGAAACTAGTTCATGGCCGAGTGCGCTAGAGTTGGGACAAAAAGGTCGAGCCTGCAGGCTGGCGGTGAGGCTCTCTGTCTGGGTTCAGAAGCCTCTCCGTTCGTTGATATATTTTTATTCCTTACTTCCACCAGCTGTAACATGCTGATATGAGCATCACAGGGGCTTTGGTCGAGCTCCAAACTGGACCTCTAACGTGTCTTCATGTATGCTAGACCGCGATATAGGTTCCATAGTTCGTTGGTGCGCCCACCTCCATCATTTGGGCTGCCCCTGCCTCTTCTTTCGAAAGAGCCCGTTGCCCTCACACCGACATCTTGAAGCTATTGGCTGAAAGCCTGAAAGTCTCCTATCTGAGGTCTGCTCCTCGTATTCTGCAGTGTAGGAGACCGGACCTGCGCAGCATCCAACTCTCTCTTGTGCCATCTGAAAGAAAAACCTGCCGCTTAGACCAACAGATATTAAATAAAGAGAAGCATTTAAGGAGTTTGTGTTGCTCAGGTACTTGATGCGTTGAAGACGATTAGTTTATGTTGCTCAGGTACTTGATGGATCTACATTCCACTGGTGTTACAAGACACCACTAAATTGTCTATCATGTACTTACTACTTAGGACGCAACTAAAGTTGCGGTAGAATGCCACTGTTAAATATCGGACAGTTAGGCTCTCACTGTCTTGTCTCTGTCCAAGCTCTCACCGGATAGCACCAGGCATTCCTTTTCAGCAAACTGCCTTTGGAACCCAAATACAGTTTGACATGGGGTGTTAAATATAGTTGTTAGGCTTCTTATTTTACTTTATTTTAGTTCCACATCGCTCAGGATAGTAGAACTTATCTATGTAGTTTTGTATTTAAACTCCTCAAGCAATGAATAAGATTATCAAGTTTTCTCAAATCTCTCTATATTTATCAGCCACTAAAGTTTAGGTAGGACGCTAAGTTTTATGGGAACAATATTGGAACAAAAGTAATGATAACTACACTACTACTCCTACAAGGTAGGATGCTAAGTCATATGGGAACAATATTGGGACGAGAGTAGTGATAATTACACTATTACTTCTACATTACTTTATATTTTCTTCCATTTTTTCCCTCAAAATCGATGATTCATTAAGGGAGCTTACACTTCTCTCATTTATAGTCTAGTCGAGAGTAGTGTAGCTATTACTATTCTCGGGACAAAATACAGTCAGGTGTGAACCCATTGTCTCAGAACTTTTGAGGAGGTATATGTCTTTGAGTTTGATCGAAACATTTGTGTAATAGCCTTTTTTTAGTAACATTAATATCATCCCATGGGCATATTAGTGTGGCCTTAACATCTAAAATTAGCTAAGCCACAGCATATACAGCAATTAGGCCAAGTTGTTGGGCTTCACTCATGATGGTGCAAGGCCTAGTTCAGTTGTTCACTCCAAAATAAAACGACTTTGCTGTCCAGAAGTTGGATATCTCCATCATAAGCCTATGAGTTGCAACTTCGGTGGGACGTTATAATGCCACAAACTTTAGAATATGCTAATGGGCTGTAGCCCATTGCTAATAAAGCCACTTATGTAAAATCTGACAAGATAAAAGGAAAAATGATATTTTAAACGTACATCTAAAATCGGTGTGGAAATAATGAAGTAAATACTCCATTAGAACGCCTCATATAATAGAATGATCTATATACCTTTCATGGGTGGTTAGAATGTTAGCTTAAAAATTTTACCTACTCTATCTCTGGCGTAAATCACCCTTTCCTATAGAAGTGGTGCTGATAGAATTTCTACAGGAAATACTCCTATGCTTTGAGTATGTTATGTTCTTATGTGAGATATTCTGAGGTGATTTTTATCCATAAAAATAATCAAATAATTAAAAGAGCAATCAATACACTATTTTTTAATGGATAAATTTTCAACGATAGTCTTCAAGGTACCTCAAGATCGAGGTCGTATCCGCTAGCATTGATTACATGATCTTTTTCATTTTTACCAAGTTAAAATATGTGAGTATCATAATCACATGAATGGATTAATGCACTATTTTGTAACGGATCAATTTATATTTATATATATATATATACTAAATTTAAAGGGATTATCACTGTAGAATGTCAATACATAGCTACATATTATTATTATATTTTGTCTTTTCAAGAGCACACGAAATTCGTCAGCTCAATTGGTCGGATCACTCGAACCTCTCAGTGGAGGTCCTGGGTTCAAAGCCTGCTTACCACAATATTCTTTACCTAATAAAAGCGTTCTGCAGTTTTTTGCAGAAAACCCCAATACTTTTTGGGTAAATTACACTAAACCCCCAATAACTTTCCAAATGCCTTTCATGTTCCTTTTTTGGCCCCAAATTAAGGGGGTCATTGGTTCTAATTAATGGGTGGGGTTTTCTGCAAAAATTATTACGGGTTTAGTGGGATTTTAAAAATTATTAGGGGTAGATTGCAAAATGCTAAAAGACATGTATACGGCCAAGAAATTATGAAGTATAAAATATCATATTTTATTAAGTGTAAAATATTATTTAAATTATGAAGTATAAAATATCATATTTTATTAAGTGTAAAATATTATTTTTAAGAGCTAGGCACGCCTCAATAAAGAGCATTTTGCATATAAACCAATTTATAAATTAATTTTCAATAAATAGCATTTTGCATATAAACCAATTTATAAATCAATTATAAAATGACTTGTAATATAACAATAAGATGAACTTAATAGGATAATATAATAAGACAATACTTTATAGACATTAATAAGATAACATAATAAGAGGATGAGGTATAACTGATTACACTAAACCCCAATATTTTTGGGTAAATTACACTAAACCCCAATAACTTTCCAAATGCCTTTCATGTTCCTTTTTGGCCCCAAATTAAGGGGTCATTGGTTCTAATTAATGGGTGGGGTTTTCTGCAAAAATTATTACGGGTTTAGTGGGATTTTAAAATTATTAGGGTAGATTGCAAAATGCTAAAAGACATGTATGTGGCCAAGAAATTATGAAGTATAAAATATCATATTTTATTAAGTGTAAAATATTATTTTGAAGAGCTAGGCACGCCAATAAAGAGCATTTTGCATATAAACCAATTTATAAATCAATTTTCAATAAATAGCATTTTGCATATAAACCAATTTATAAATCAATTGTAAAATGACTTGTAATATAACAATAAGATGAACTTAATAGGATAATATAATAAGACAATATTTTATGGACATTAATAAGATAACATAATAAGAGGATGAGGTATAATAGATCTTTTACTTATAAACCTAATATTTAGCCTAATTAGTTTTAAATTCACTATTTTTCTCTACATCCAAAATCACTCTTAGACCCAAAAATAATTCAACCAACTATTTTCTCCATATTTTCAAAACCTGCTTGCTTCTAGAAAGGGTTTTTTCCCCTATAAATATAAACTTTTACCCTCATTTATTTTTGAACCCACTCATTCCCAAAATCATTCCTATACCCAAAACACTCACTAAGTTATTTTAAATTCAGTTTGTATTCTAGCAGTTTATTATATATTATGAGTTGTAATATTTTGTTATGACTTGCTAACTAAGTATTTAGATATACATTGTATTTTTCAAACCAAATATTAAACTATTTTTTACTCTTTTCACACTAATGTTAAGGCCATCAAAATTTTAAATGATTTTTTGTTTGTCCCCTTGTGATATTTTATTATGACTTGCTAACTAAGTAGTTAGGCATACATTGTATCTTTTAAACCAAATATTAAAATTTTTCTTTTTTCACACTAATGTCATGTCATCAAATTTTAACTAATTTTTACCTATAAATCTAAAGTCTTACCCCACTTATTTTTAAATTCACAGCTAGCCTAGAAATAATTTTTGCTTATAAACCCAAAAGTTTTACCTTTATTTATTTTAAAAACTCACCCCACTTCTAAAAAACACTCTTAGATACATAATACTCATTTGATTATTTTAAACACCTTTTGTAAACACTTTGATACACGGTGTAAGTTGCTATATTATCTCGTAGCTTTCTATACTTTTTACAAGTTGTTATGTATGTGTTCTATAGTTTGAACCAAATAGTTAAATTCTGCGAGGTCTATTCTAGTGCAAATTTTGTGGCATTATAAATGAGTTTTTAACCAATAAACTTAAAGTTTTATCCCTATTTAAAATTATGATCATCTACCTCCAAAATAAATTTTTATCTATAAACCCAAAGATTTAAACTCATTTACTATTAAACCCATCCACTTCCAAAATCACTCCTACACACAAAATACTCAACTAATGTATTTTTGACTCACTTTGTATTGCAACAACTTGATATATGGTGTTAATTGCTATATATTGTTTATTTTTGCTATAGTTTTTTCTAAGTAATGCTCAAACAAAATTTTTTCATTGCTTTTCACGCGAATGCCGCGACAACGTGCGGTCAATTTTGCTCGTTTTCAACGATAGTCTTCAAGGTACCTCGAGATCGAGGTCGTATCCGCTAACATTGATTACATGATCTTTTTCATTTTTACCAAATTAAAATATGTGAGTATCATAATCACATGAATGGAGATGCCAAAACAAATCTTCTCACCCGCTAGCATTGATTACATGATCTTTTCATTTTTACCAAATTAAAATATGCGAGTATCATAATCACATGAATGGAGATGCCAAAACAAATCTTCTCACTGTAAGAATTATTCATCTAAATAAATACAGAACACGTAATGAAAATAAATTAAATTTAAAAATACCTCCAGCTATTGTTGTCTAGAACGATCTGTAACTCAGAAAATTAGATCAAAATTAGAGATAATCGAATAACCTAAATCTGATGGAGGAACTATGACTGTATTTATAGGCTAGGCTAAAACCCTTCTGTTATAACTGGAAATCTTAAAAGATAAGACTTCTTAAAAGTCAATTTCCATCAATTAGAAAAACTATCTAGATATGATCTTATCTCAATCCACTACAACTCTTTGTAGGATAAGAATTCAAATACCATAACAAATGAAGAGAATTATTATCATGTGGGCCAAAGCTTTATCCCGATACAACATTCTCCCACTTGGTCCACATGATACAAATATCTCATATTAACATAGAAGTATGGTCATAATTAAAACTCATACCATATTTAGTAGTAGATGTTTGGGTCGAAAGTTGATTTCTTTGTCGCTTCCATTGCAAAACTTAAGAAAATTACACCTTAATTTTCAGTTACAAAGAAATTTGAATAACTTTCACAAACTCGAACAAAAGACACTACAAGTGTAGATCTCCGCTTTGTGGACTTTGCCTCGTGCTCGGGACGCTGCGAACCGTGGACCACCGAAATGATCGTCGAATCGACGGTTTAGTTGATGCTTCGCAAAGGAAACAAGAACTTCAAAGAAATATCTTAGCAAGGTAAGATATCTACTTTTCTCAAGAATAAGTCAAGGCTTAAACTCGAGGAATCTCCGCGCGGATCGTGTTCTTGAACTCCTAAGCTTGGATCTCGATTGCCCCTTTCTAATGGCCGACCTCACGCCCAAGTGGGCGTAGGAGGGTATTTATAATCTTTGGGAAGCGTGTCCTCTGAAGAAACACAAGTGTCATAAGTGCGCGACACTGGTAGCTAACGGCAGCTCGAGTCGCCTCGCCTAAGCCGCTTCGCCACCGGCGAGGTAGTAGGTCGCCCGCCAGCGGCGTAGGTGATGTCGCCTCGCCGATCGGCGGGCGTTGTCGCCCCTCCACCGCCGTAACGGTTTTCTCGCTTTTAGGCACGATTAAATGCCCTAGAATCACGCCTAGTGGGCGATCTTCGCCGCGGTAACCGCGACATTAAAGTATTTGAACGCTCTCTGCTGATAAAGTCAAGTGGGCCCTCCAGCATTGATTTAGATCCTTCAAGAGCTCGTTTCAAGTATTACGGGTGTCTCGTGTTTGGCGAGACACAAGTAAGTGCCTCGCTAGTTGCGAGACACATCAAGGTGTCTCGCCGTGGCGAGGCACCAACAAGTGTTCGCTAATAGCGAGACACATCAAGGTGTCTCGCCGTGGCGAGGCACCAACAAGTGTTCGCTAATAGCGAGACACATCAAGGTGTCTCGCCGTGGCGAGGCACCAACAAGTGTTCGCTAATAGCGAGACACAATCTTCCCCTGTGTTGGGCTTCTTGAGATTTCGACGACGTTGTCCTTCGATCTTCTCATGATTTAGTCATATTTGAGATTCTTCAGCAATTTTTGATGCCTACAGATACCCCCTCTAAAGTTTTCAGACTCCTCTGTATTTTGTCGAGGGGTCTGGAATACTTTGGATAAGATGCGCCTTGCTTCTGTTCAACGTTGAACTTTGTAAAAGAGGCCCGTGTTTTGCTTCAGTTTTCGAACCCTGGTTACGCGATGTCGCTGACCGTACTTTGGGATCAATATCTGTTGCATTTGTATTTGAATGGATTGCAATGTCGAAGTCGATTTTGGACTAATCATCTTCATCTTGAAAATCACCACTTGGGTTGTAATTGAGATGCTTTGAGAATCATTCAGTCACTATTGCAGCTTGTTTGTATTTTCTCTTGGGGCGAAAACGAACCGGTTGTGTCTTCTCTTAGGGCGAAAACGAACCCGTTTGTGTCTTCTCTTAGGGCGAAAACGAACCCTATTGGAATAGACCTCTCATTCATAAAAGGAATCGAGAAGGGATTTTGATCATGGTCCTAACTGTAGGAAGGTTTGACCAGGATAGGAATTTTGAGACAATCCTAACTGTAGGAAGGTTTGATCGCTCAATCTGAAAGTGGACCTCTCGTTCATAAAAGGAATCGAGAGGGATTTTGACCATGGTCCTAAGCGTAGGAAGATTTGACCGGGATAGGAATTTTGAGACAATCCTAGCGTAGGAAGGTTTGATCGCTCAATCTGAAAGTGGACCTCGTTCATAAAAGGAATCGAGGGATTTTGACCGTGGTCCTAGCGTAGGAAGGTTTGACCAGATAGAATTTTGAGACAATCCTAACTGTAGGAAGGTTTGATCGCTCAATCTGAAAGTGGACCTCTCGTTCATAAAAGGAATCGAGAGGGGATTTTGACCGTGGTCCTAACTGTAGGAAGATTTGACCAGGATAGGAATTTTGAGACAATCCTAACTGTAGGAAGGTTTGATCGCTCAATCTGAAAGTGGACCTCTCGTTCATAAAAGGAATCGAGAGGGGATTTTGACCGTGGTCCTAAGCGTAGGAAGGTTTGACCGGGATAGAAATTTTGAGACAATCCTAACCGTAGGAAGGTTTGATCGCTCAATTCGAAGTGGACCTCTCGCTCATAAAAGGAATCGAGAGGGATTTTGACCGTGGTCCTAATCAGGAAGGTTTGACCAGATAGGAATTTTGAGACAATCCTAACAGAGGAAGGTTTGATCTCAACTGAAGTGGACCTCTCGCTCATAAAAGGAATCGAGAGGGATTTTGACCGTGGTCCTAATCAGTAGGAAGATTTGACCAGATAGGAATTTTGAGACAATCCTAACGTAGGAAGTTTTGATCGCTCAATCTGAAAGTGGACTCTCGCTCATAAAAGGAATCGAGGGATTTTGACCGTGGTCCTAACCGTAAGAAGGTTTGACCAGATAGAAATTTTGAGACAATCCTAACCGTAGGAAGGTTTGATCGCTCAATCTGAAAGTGGACCTCTCGCTCATAAAAGGAATCGAGAGGGATTTTGACCGTGGTCCTAATCAGTAGGAAGGTTTGACCAGATAGGAATTTTGAGACAATCCTAACCGTAGGAAGGTTTGATCGCCAATTGAAGTGGACCTCGCTCATAAAAGGAATCGAGAGGGATTTTGACCGTGGTCCTAATCAGTAGGAAGATTTGACCAGATAGGAATTTTGAGACAATCCTAACCGTAGGGAAGTTTTGATCGCTCAATCGAAGTGGACCTCTCGTTCATAAAAGGAATCGAGAGGGGATTTTGACCGTGGTCCTAACTGTAGGAAGGTTTGACCAGGATAGGAATTTTGAGACAATCCTAACTGTAGGAAGGTTTGATCGCTCAATCTGAAAGTGGACCTCTCGTTCATAAAGTGTCGAGAGGGATTTTGACCGTGGTCCTAGCGTAGGAAGGTTTGACGGGATAGGAATTTTGAAGACAATCCTAACGTAGGAAGGTTTGATCGCTCAATATGAAAGTGGACCTCGTTCATAAAAGGAATCGAGAGGAGATTTTGACCGTGGTCCTAAGCGTAGGAAGGTTTGACCGGATAGGAATTTTGAAGACAATCCTAACCTAGGAAGGTTTGATCGCTCAATCGAAGTGGACCTCTCGTTCATAAAAGGAATCGAGAGGGATTTTGACCATGGTCCTAAGCGTAGGAAGGTTTGACCGGGATAGGAATTTTGAAGACAATCTAAGCGTAGGAAGGTTTGATCGCTCAATCGAAGTGGACCTCTCGTTCATAAAAGGAATCGAGGGATTTTGACCATGGTCCTAAGCGTAGGAAGGTTTGACGGGATAGGAATTTTGAAGACAATCCTAACAGTAGGAAGGTTTGATCGTTCAATCTGAAAGTGGACCTCTCGTTCATAAAAGGAATCGAGAGGGGATTTTGACCATGGTCCTAACTGTAGGAAGGTTTGACCAGGATAGGAATTTTGAAGACAATCCTAACTGTAGGAAGGTTTGATCGCTCAATCTGAAAGTGGACCTCTCGTTCATAAAAGGAATCGAGAGGGGATTTTGACCATGGTCCTAACTATAGGAAGGTTTGACCAGGATAGGAATTTTGAAGACAATCCTAACTGTAGGAAGGTTTGATCGCTCAATCGAAGTGGACCTCGTTCATAAAAGGAATCGAGAGGGGATTTTGACCATGGTCCTAACTATAGGAAGGTTTGACCATGATAGAAGTTTGGAGACAATCCTAACTGTAGGAAGGTTTGATCGCTCAATGTGGAAGTGGACCTCTCGTTCATAAAAGGAATCGAGAGGGGATTTTGACCATGGTCCTAACTATAGGAAGGTTTGACCATGATAGAAATTTGGAGACAATCCTAACTGTAGGAAGGTTTGATCGCTCAATGTGGAAGTGGACCTCTCGTTCATGGATTATCCACCCCCAGCTTTCTTTGCAAAATTGGGTTGCATTCATTTAGAATAGTTTATACTCATATTCTTATTGGAGTAAGAAGGAGGAGCAGTTTAACCTCTTATACTCATCGGAGGATTTAGGAAGGAGGAACAGTTTAACCTCTTATACTCATTGGAGGATAGGGAGCAGTTTATACTCGTATACCTGTCGGAGTAAACTCTCATTCGGTTTATTTTGGCGTTAAGACGCCGGCTTCGACCAAGGCTTGGATGATGGCCTTGAGAGCTAAGCAATCCTTAGTAGGATGGAGGATCCTCCTGTGGTACGCACAGTATTTAGGGTCCGAAGTCTTGTTAGCCTCCTCTTGATTTGTAATCGGAGGCAACTTGATTTTGTTGTTATCAAGAAGGTGTTTGAAGATGATTGGAACCTCTTCGTCTTTGAAAGAGTATGTCCTGTGGAATTCTGATTTAGAAGCTTTTTGGCGTGATCGTGGTTGCGACGTTTGACTAACAGCAATCACAGATGCCTTTCCTCTATTATGAGAGGAAAAATTTACTTCTGAGGGGTCAGTCGTCATTTTGCCTCTTTCAGCTTTCTTTCTTCTGAGGAAACGTTCGGCTTGTTCTCCTCGTATTTTCAGATCTTTCCATGTAGTTGGCGGGACGACCCCCATGACTTCCAACAAATCAATGGAGAGATTATTGTGGCACGTCCGCAATATGAATTTCTCGGTGATTGGATCTTTGCAGTTTATGGCCTTATTGCGGAAACGCTTAACGAAAGTGTCAATTGTCTCCCCATTCTTCTGCTTTTCATCCAAGAGGGTTCCAATCGAGACTTCGGTGTCGTCATCGAAGAAGTTGTTGAGAAAAGAACTTTCCATGTCCTCCCAGCAATTAATAGTCCCGGCCTTGAGTCTTCGATACCAATCGGCCATGTGAAGAATGCCAGGCGAATGACCGAACCATCAAAGGCTCGTTTCCCGAGATTACCCCCAAATGTGATTTGAAGTAAATCAGGTGTTGTGTAGGTGATCCTCTCCCGTCAAATGGCGTGAAGTTGATCAAATTGAATTTCGGCGGGTAAGGAATTGAATCCCACTCTCTAGGATATGGACACGGGATACCAGTCCTTTTGACTTCCTGTACGGACATCAAAGCATTGATTTTATCTTCAAGCTCTTTCATCCTTTCGCCATCATCCTCCCCTTGTTTTGGATTACTTCCAATAGGAAGAATTGGATCATTTCCACCTTGAGCACCAGATGCAGCTTTCTTTGGAGGTTGATCAGCGTAAATGTGTTCATCAATCTCCGAATCACTGTCTTCAACATTATGGGCATTATGGTAGGTAACTCCACCTTGTTGACTGGTTTCAGGCTGTTGACTGGACCCAGGTTGTGCAACCGTATGGGTTTGCAACTCCCTCATCTGTTGCATGGCTAACTCCATCTCTGTTCTCATTTCGGCCTTAAGCTCTTCTCTTTGCTTGGCTAAGGCTTCTTGTAACATTTGAGCCAGGACATCGGGAGTAATTGTAAAAGCTTCTCTGGGATGGCGACCAACACTTGACATTGTGTCATCGGAAGCTATCGCCGAATTGCTGTCGGAAGCTTCATCTTCAAATGACTCTTCCTCATGCATCATTCTGTAGTCGATGCGTTGGGTAGCTCGCAATTGCAACCGAGATATTCTCTGAGAAATCTGAGACCCGACCTTTCCTCCAGGAGTGAAGCCAGGATCTGAATCCGTCGCCGGTCCTTTCCCTTTGTTCACCATGTTGATAGTCACCTCGGGAAACTCATCAAATTGGATGGATGATCTCTTTCTTGATTATGCGTCTTGGCGTGGCTTGAGATCTTCGTTGCGGCGAGGGAAAGCCGTTCGAATACTGAAGCTCTTTGTGGGTGAGCGCTCGACTCAGAACAGGCACATCCTGATAACAGCGTCTTAATCAATTTTGCACACGAGCAAGAACAATCTATTTCGTCGATCGTCCTCTTTCGTGTGTTGCCACCCCCAGCCTGATGATGTGGTTGGTGTGGGTTATTACAAATTGCACTTCCACCCCCAAGTGTAACGTTGTCCTTCACTGGAGGACACGTCTTCTTTTGGAGGCGTCGATCATTCGACTTGAGAGACAACTTCCATCGCTTGGCTTCATCATCTGTATGAATCACGAGGGTTTGGTCATCTCTCGTGATTTTGCGAGTCACTTGCCTCAACTTCTTCTTCTCAGCAGACTCGTGGACCCCTTGTGGGATACTCAAACGAGATGCAATTGGAATTCTAGAGACCTGAGATATTTCAGCTTGTTCAGACTCTTCCGACTGGTAATCCAAGCGTTTCTTCACTGGTACCTTGCCTTTATTTCCTGGCTGTGGACCAAGACGACTAAACACTGAAGTTGACGGATTTCCAGACTTAACGGTTGATACCTCAGCCGGAGAAGTGGAAGAAAGGGGCGGAAAAGCCCATTTTTTGTCAATGCATGGAGGGCTGCCGGCTTTTGGCGGCGCTCGAGCTTCGGCGAGCGATTTATATTACTCGCTGTTGGCGGCGATCTCTAGCGAGCGATTTACTTGCCTACATTTGTTGGCGACGGCTCAGCTGTCTGGTGAAGGAAGATATCTGAGCCGATTTTGAAGTCGACTTCGGGACCCAAACTTTGTGATTTTGAGTCGATTCCCTGGTTGATTTCGACTCGCTTTGCTAATAATGGCACGATAATGCAGCAACGCTGCACGACGCTTTTGGGCACGCTCCTTCTTTGTCAATCGGGTCCTTTTGACGAGAACCCATTCTTCCTTGGGAGGAATGTTGACGGATTGAGGTTGAGGCGTTGTAACTTGCTGACGCCTCTGATAACGTGAGTTCATATTGTAGTGAACTCCATCTGTCGACTCCATGGCCTTGGCTAATTGACGAGCCAACTTTTGACGTTGTCTTTGGCGAGCCCTCTTCGTCAGAGCGGTCGAGATCTTGTTGAATGACTCCTTCTGAAAGGAATCAACTTGAGCAGAACTCCCGGCTTTGAAATCCACCGGGGTGTTGTTGAGAGGAAATGCGCCTCTGCATAGCAGCAGAACAAACCTCCCTCTTAAGAGATGATATCCTCTGATGTTTGCGGGGTCAGGAGGACTTCGATGAGGCAGAGGAGAGATATTCTTCGAACTTGGCTTGATCGAAGAAGTAATCCATCCCATCGACCATGAGGTCGGCCCGATCACTGCAAAGCTGCGACACAACGATCTCGGGCTCGAGACCGTTGGCTCCCACTGTGGTCGCCATCGTGTTTGGGTCAAAAGTTGATTTCTTTGTCGTTTCCATTGCAAAACTTAAGAAAATTACACCTTAATTTTCAGTTACAAAGAAATTTGAATAACTCTCTCACAAACTCGAACAAAAGACACTACAAGTGTAGATCTCCTATTTTCGTGGGACTTTGCTGTCTTGGGGCGTGTAATCCGTGGACCACCGAGCAGCGATCGTCGAATCGACGGGGTTTAGTTGATGCTTCGCAAAGGAAACAAGAACTTCAGCAAATATCTTAGCAAGGTAAGATATCTACTCTTCTCAAGAATAAGTCAAGGCTTAAACTCGAGGAATCTCCGCGTGGATCGTGTTCTTGAACTCCGGAAGCTTGGATCTCTGATTGCCCCTTTCTAATGGCCGACCTCCTGCCCAAGTGGACGTAGGAGGGTATTTATAATCTTTGGGAAACGTGTCCTCTGAAGAAACACAAGTGTCATAAGTGCAGGACACTTGCGCTGTGATGCTTCGAGCGCCTGGCAAGGCTGCCTCGCTCCTGGCGGCGGTGTAAGTACCTGCTATGGCGGTATGGCTACCCTCGGGCTGGCGGCGATAATCCCTCCAGCTCTTTGTAGCGGTTTTCCCGCTTTTAGGCACGATTAAATGCCCTAGAATCACTTAGTGGGCGATCTTCAGCGGTAACCGCGACATTAAAGTATTTGAACGCTCTCGCTGATAAAGTCAAGTGGGCCCTCCAAAGATTGATTTAGATCCTTCAAGAGCTCGCTTCAAGTATTCGGGTGTCTCGTGGTTTGGCGAGACACAAGTAAGTGCCTCGCTAGTTGCGAGACACATCAAGTGTCTCGCTAATAGCGAGACACATCAAGTGTCTCGCTAATAGCGAGACACATCAAGTGTCTCGCTAATAGCGAGACACATCAAGTGTCTCGCTAATAGCGAGACACATCAAGGTGTCTCGCTAGTGGCGAGGCACACATAAGTGTCTCGCGATCAGAAGCGAGACACAATCTTCCCCGTGTTGGGCTTCTTGAGATTTCGACGACGTTGTCCTTCGATCTTCTCATGATTTAGTCATATTTGAGGTTCTTCAGCAATTTTTGATGCCTACAGTAGATAGCTCCCACTCAAATAAAGAATCTAATGCATCTAATCATAGCGGTCAAGCTCTTAGTAATAACGAGCTCTTCCTTCCATGTATCACGATGCATAGATTTACTAAGTGAGCAACTTTATGAGCAAACTTTATGAACGACTTCCTACAAGTCACTCGGTCCTCCTTTAACTATTCCAATGGATATAATTCAAATATGACTACTTTATTTGTGCACAATAAAATTAAACTTTATTCTCCATGAATATCCGTAACACGCCTATAAACAATTAGAGAGAAAACAAACACTTCATGAGCTAAATCAATCCCATATGCTCCATATGACTTAGGAACTGCTTTTGCCAATCCTTTATCATGGGATCTACAACCATAAGCTCAAGATAATGTGTTGAATGGACACAACACTCTGCTTCCATGGTAGATGAAGCAATAATTATTTGCTTAGTACTTCAAGATATGGCACCTCCGACGAGAAGGAAGACATATCCCGAAGTAGATTTTCTTGAATCTACACATCCAACAAAGTTTGAATTTGAAGAACCGACCACCTTCAAATGATCAGTCAATATGTAGTCCTTGGTTCCCTTCAGATATCACATGACTCTTTTAATTGCCCTCCAATGCTCCATACCAAGATTACTCGTATTGACCCAATAATTCTCTTGCAAATCCGATGTCGTCTAGTGCACTGCGCATACATCAAACTGCCTACGACTGATGCATAATGTATGCTCTTCATCTGTTCTTTTTCTAGTTTATTTTGTGGACATTGATCTTGACTGAGTTTATCCCCTTTGATGATAGGTGCTGACATGGACGACAATCTTTCATTTCAATATCTCTAATACCTTTTCAATGTAGGCTCTTTGAGATAATCCTAAAGTTCTTTTAGACCTATATCTCGGAATTTCTATGCCAATGACATAAGAAGCTTCACCTAAATCCTTTATTTCAAAATTTTTAGAGAGGAATTGTTTTGTCTCATGTAGCAAATCTAAATCATCGCTTGCAAATAGAATATCATCCACATATAAGGCTAGAAATATAATCTTGCTCCTCACGACCTTAAGGTAGATACATTGATCAATGATGCTCTTAGAAAATATATATGAGGAATTAAACAACGCTAGAAACTTTTATACCATCGACGTGAGGCTTGTTTTAGTCCATATATGGATCTCTTTAAGCGGCAAACTAAGTGATTATCTTTTCATCACAAAATCTTTACGGTTGTCTCATGTATACTTCTTCCTCAAGATTCCCATTCGAGAAAAGTGTTTTCACATCCATTTGATGTAACTCTAGATCAAAATGAGCTACTAGAGCCATGATAACCCTAAATCAATCATTCTTAGAAACCGGCAGAAGGTTTCATGATAGTCAATCCCTTCCTTTTGAGTTAAACATTTGGCTACAAGTCTAGCCTTATATCTCTCGACATTACCAGAAGCGTCCCTTTTGGTCTTGTAGACCCATTTGCAGCCTATGGCCACAACACTTTTGGTAATTTGACGAGATTCCAGACTTGATTTTTAGCCATAGATTCCATCTCTTCTTTCATGGCATTGTACCAAAGAGTAGATTGATCTCCATTCACGGCTTGTGAAAACGTATGTGGATCATCTTGAGGTCCGATGTCAAAATCAGATTCCTGAAGATATACAACATAGTCACTAGAAATAGCTGATCTTCTTTCCCTTGAGGACCTTCTTAATCCTACCTCTTGATTTACATCAACAGGAGGTTCATTATGAACTTCAATTTCGTGGGCTGGTTACTGTTGTATTGGTTGCTTGTCAAGGTCATCTGTTTGATTTCCTTGAAGAATAACCAAATCTCTATCTTTATGCAACTCAATTTCCTCACGTGCTTCCTCAAATTCTATCCTATGAGGAAATGCACGCCCACTAGGTTCAGAATCCTCAAGAAATTAGCATTTCTAGCCTCAACTACTCTTGTAGAGTGTGAAGGACAATAAAACCGATATCCCTTAGAGTTAACTGGACATCTAATGAAATAACCACTGATTGTCCTTGGATCAAGTTTCTTTATGTGTGGATTATAAATCCTCACTTCAACTGGACAAAACCATATGTGTAAGTGATTTACTCTAGGTTTCTATCCATTCCATAGTTCAAATGGTGTTTTTATAATACTTTTATATGGAACCCTATTTAAAATATGCACTGTAGTTTTCAAGGCTTCACTCCAAAGAGATTCAGAAAGATTAGAATTACTAATCATGCTCCTCACCATGTCAATAGGCGTGCGATTCCTCCTTTCCGATACACGATTTTGTTGTGGTGTGTACCGGACATTATATATTAGGCAATGATGCCCTCTTCATTGAGGAATTTTGCAAATTGACCTAGCATTTGTCTGCTAAATATCCTGCTAATAACTGTTTTTATCTTAATTTACAGGCTAATGGAGTATTAATGAATAAGAGCCCATATGACTCAAATCCTCTGAATTTCTACCAATTTTTGAAGCCCAAATCTGAAGACAAACAAAGGCCCAAGACACCCAAGGGATCCAAGAAGAATTCGTGCAAAAATATTAAGAAAAAGACAAAATCGGTTGGAAACCAATCGGTCGACCAATCTAGGTCAATCGACACAATTGGTTGGTCAATCGACACAACCGATTGGTTTTCAACTAATTCCAAATTAAGGGCTGATTTCAACTCCTTGGTGGCCAAGTTTGATCCAATGATTCATGTTCACTCAGTTGGGCTATAAATAGGGGTAGGGGAGAGGTTTGAGTGTAAAATATTTTGTAAAACTCCATTAAGAGAGGAGAGTTACTCTTAATTGAGAAGACCTTCTAAAAATTATAACTTTGTTACACAATAATTAAAATTTTTCACCCATTCAATTTCCTTTCTCTTCTTCTTGTCCAAGGACCAAAAGGAGGATGAGATGAAGATCAGGAGTTGTTGGTTTTTCTTTTATTTTCTTTTCATTTCTTTTTTATTTATTGTCATTTATATGCTTTGTAGCTTAGATTTACTTTCATGCAATGTCTTTAATTCTTGTATTTACTTTCTAGTATAGATTTTTCTTTTCTTTAATTCACCTTGAGGCTAGAACCATCTAGGGAATTACCCTTTTCTAAGTGTGGAGCTAATATTTGTGGGATCCCTAGAGGTTGTTTGAAACTAGCTAACAAATCCAACTTATTCCAATAAGATTGAGATAAGCTAAGTGGATCTACTCTAGATTCCTCATATCTTTAATTAATCATCCTCTTTATTTTCCTCTTATACTTGCTTTTCATTTGTTTGTTTTCCTTCAATTTTCTTTCTCCTCTCTTGATTTCTTTTTTTCTTTTTATTTGCACAAATCACAACCACTCTCCATCTCTCAAACTCATTTTCTTTTATTTTCACTTTACCACTTCCATCTTTAAATCTCTCCACTCTCATTTTCTTCCTCGTTTTATTGCGCATAATCCACAACCACTCTCTCTAACCTCTTCACCATCACTTTCACCATGTTTTACTTTTATTTTGAATAACTCCTAATTGTCACGCACATAATCTAAAAAGAACCAAACTTGGATAACTCCTACTTCACGTTCCTCGTGGGATCGATAACTTTATATACTATAACTTGATCAAGGTTGTATACTTACAACTTAAAGGTAATCCGTTTTACCCCATCAAGTTTTGGCGCCGTTCTTGGGAACGGTGTTAAGTAGGAAATTTTTCTATTTTAGTTCTTTAACTTGTGTGTTTTTCTTTTGTGAAGGAACTTGGAGCTTGAAGATTAAGAGTTGAAGATTTCGAGATTGAAGATTTGCCTCCAATGAGGCTTTTGATTGCTTTTATGGGTAACTCTTCTTTCTAGTATTCTCAATTCTACCCTTTAGATAGTTCATCACAACTAGAGACAATTAGGTTAATAATATATATATATATATATATATATATATATATATATATATATATATATATATATATATATATATATATATATATATATATATATATATATATATATATATATATATATATATATATATATATATATATATATATATATAGACATTCTTTCTTGTTGACTATAATAAAATCTATCCTCCACTTGGACTTTGACTAACAAGATAATAAACTCAAATAATTTCCACCACTCTCACTTTGTTTGATTGTGGACCATAATAAAAAATAAAAAGATTTTTATTTTTGCATCCTTTTTAGTTGCTTTTAATTTCTAGGGTTGCATTTCATATAATAGTAGGAATTCACCAAAGTGATTTGAGCATCTTGATTTGGCACTCACTTGAAAATATTTTTAAGGGCAAAACCCATTAATCAAGATAAGGTGAGGGATTTCATCACCCTTTCCTTAGCCCAAAATCACTAATTCCTCACTGCACATACCCAAGCCTCTTAAAACTGATTAGACGTTGGCCCCTAAGGATTCGAGCTCATTAAGAAACAAGAATTCCTTAAGTGAACCGGTCCAAGTTTATTTGGATTAATTGGCGTCTAAGGCAAGGTTTAGGGGTTGCGTAAAGCGCTCCGCAAGAAACGAGATACTTAATTGATCTTTGATCTCCCTCTAGTACTATCCTTACCTGGCTAATTACTTGAGTAAACTTTGATCTTTTCACTAAGGAAATTTTTGGTTAGGAGCTGGTCTAGTGAAGTTTAGGCTTAACCCTAGAAGTTAGGGTGATTGAAAAGTGTTTACATTGATTTGTTTTAGTTAGGTTTTCCTTTTTCTTTTCTCATCATCATCTTTTTAATTTTTTTTAATTTTCTTTCTTTTCTTTCCTCTTAAAAAAAACTAACTTTAGTTATTAAAAAAAAGAAAAAAAATTATAAAAAGAAGTTGCTTTGGTGTATGCAAGGTTGGATTAGGGATAATACCAATCGTTTAATCCGTTTTGAACCAATTTTCACAGAAATGACTAATCCTAATCCACCTGTTCTTCAAGATATTTATTATCCAACTAGGAATGCAATCCCTTCTTGCATTAAACTCCCCGATGTCAATGGAACTAATTTCAAACTTCAACCGTATTTTATTAACATGCTTCCCAAATTCCTAGGAATAGAAACCGAAGACGCATACATCTTCATCTCCGAATTTGAAGAAGTTTGCTTCATGATTAAGATGAGGGACTTAACCGAAGATGCGATCAAATTCTCGATTTATTCCATTTGCCCTAAGGACAAGGCCAAGAAATGATCAGATAGCTTGCCTACAAATTCCAGCTCAACTTGGGATGAATTTATCATCGTGTTTCTTAAGAAATTCTTCCCTATTCATAAAACGGTTAAGCTTAGAAATAGCATTCAAAATTTTAGGATTGTCCCGGGCGAGCCATTCTGAAAGTTTTTTGATAGATTTAAGGATCTCCTCATCCAATGTCCTCATCATGGTCTTGAAAAGTGGCGATTATGCCAAATCATTTATGAAGGATTGAATTATTCTTCAAAAACTTCCTTAGAGTCAATGTGTCATGGGGATTTCATGAAGAAAAATACTGACGAAGCTTGGGACTTTTTAGAGAGTTTATCCGAGAAAACCATGCAGTGAGAACACTGTGATGACCGAATCTCATCAGTTCCCCAATCCAAATCTAGTGGTCTATCCTTAGAGACAAACATAGCATTTGAAGCAAAGATGGCTACTGTTCGCGGGGAAAGTTGGTTTTGTATTCATTGTTTTGAATTTGTTTACAGCTTCGTTGGCCTACAACAAAATTCAAACAAAAGAAAGCGCCTTTTATTTAAGGCTTACAATGAAAATAAAAAATTACAACTTTTTCCTTCAATGAACAAACGCTCGGATCTCTATTATTTGGGATCCTCGCCAGTGGGTTCTTCACTGCGTCGGGACTTGTTTAGTCCGTGGACCATCACAAGAATTCAGATCCCTGAAAACCCATTCGGAACTACAGACGAAGGGCTCGCTTCACGAAGGAACGAACGCCTACGGGATCGCGACTCACGAAGGAGAGGATCACGAGCGGTGAGATCTACTAGGAGAAATCACAACTATCCTTGAGATTAAGACAAGCTTAATCTAGAGGGTATCGTAGTTCGACCGAATTCGCTTACCTCGCTATGTAGATCCGACGACCGACCAGACTGCTCTGCTCGGATTCGTGTAACGGCGGCTCGAGATCTCGCGAGAACTCTCTCTCGAATATCGAAAATCCAACCCTTAGAACCGAGCCCCTATGCTATTTATAGGCAACCAACAAAAAGGGGGCTTGAAATGTGGCCTGACACCAATGGTGTTCGACACACTTTTGGTGTCTCGCTTTGACCGAGGTGCTATTTTGGTATTTTTTCGGACTTTTTCCGTGTTGTTACGTTCGATCTTGTCGCCGCTCGCGAGTCCGCGGTTCGATTCATTTCTTTCTTGATTGAACTTGATTGGTTTCACCGCCAACAGTTAAATGACGATCAATTCCGCCTTGTCGACGCTTGAATTCGGTCTCGTTGACGCTTGAATGACGATCTCGCTGAAGCTTTGTTTGTTGGATTCATTCCATAATACGTAGCCTCGTTGATTTATGCGCCTTGCGACCCACTTCATGTATTAGTCGACTCGCTTTATGCATTTTCGCGTCGCTATATCGTCGGCGTTTTGGGTCGGTTTGTCGAATGGATCGCTTGTTGTCAACCCACCACACGAAGTCTTGCTCGTACTAATAAGCAATTTTAACGCTTACAGATACCCTCCAAAGTGTCTCGCCGATTCTTTGGCGAAGTCCGATGCTTTGATATGATGAGCCCTTCACCCTTCAATCGGGCGGATAGGACTTGTGAATGACCTTGGCGTTTGATCTCTCCACTCCTTCGGTCTTTCGGTGCTTTGTAGGATTGTCAAGGTATTACGGCATCGCATTTTTTGTCCGACCGCTGTCGAGATCTTGACCGTAAGTCGATAGATGAATTTCTTTTGAGATTAGCTCCAGATTTGATTCCTCCAATCCTCGGGTTCTCCGGTGCTTTGTAGGATACACGGGGTGTTCTGATCTTGTATTTATTGCTTGACCGTTGTTGGAATTTTGAACTGTAGCTGATTAAGTTCCCTTGCTGTTGACTCGTGTTGGTGAATTGTCGTCCAATTTGACCATCTGACTTTTTACAAGACTCCTCCGTTGGTCGGGGAATTCTTCGTTGCGACGCGTTAATCGGCGTCAAAATATACTGAATTCAGCCTTCAATCGGCGTAGCGTTGGCCGTACGCAATTTCTGAGGGGATCGAACCGTTGATCGATGAATCCTTGGTGGCGTTGGTTGGCGTCGATATTGTGTTACTCTTTGATGGAGTACAATTATCCACAGCGGGAGGAATTCTTCTTAGGATTTATTCCGAATTCCAAACTGCTGATCGGTGGGCCCTCTAGCGGTGACGCATGAATCGGCGTCGGTACAGTGGGAGGAATTCCTTCGAGATAAGACGCGTTGTCCGGCGTCAATATAAGCCTCGTCAGGATTCGTCAATTTTATCCCTCTTTGGGGTTCCACAGTGGGAGGAAATTGAGGGTTATCGAGTTATCCTTAAGAATATGGTAATATTCTCCAGGAACTTCTCATTAAAACTTAGGGAATAGTTTATACTCGTATTCCTAGTTGGAGTAGGATTAGGCAACGCGTTGATTGGCGTCGATGTGATCCATACGATCGAGTTATCCCTAAGAATATTTTTTGTGAAAATATTCTTCCGGGAACTTCTCGACGAATTAGGAAACAGTTTATACTCGTGTTCCTGATTGGAGTGGGATTAGGCGGCGTTGGTCGGCGTCGTCATAATTTTACGCTTCATGGCGTTAGTCGAGTTATCCTAAGAATATTTTATGAAAATATCCTCAGGAACTTCTCGATAAATTAGGAAGCAGTTTAGACTCATGTTCCTAATTGGAGTAGGATTAGGCGACGTGTTGGTCGACGTCGTCATAATTTTACGCTTCATGAGCGTTCGTCGAGTTATCCTAAGAATATTTTATGAAAATATCCTCAGGAACTTCTCGACAAATTAGGAAACAGTTTAGACTCATGTTCCTAATTGGAATAGGATTAGGCGAATTATATCGGGCATATGGTGGCCTTCGCGAGGTGTTATCTTGCTGAATAAATCTTCAGAATCTTCCCAAATATTGTGGCGGGAGTAGGAGCCAATCGACGGACTGATTTGGCACTGTTTTGGCATCCGGATAAGGTTCCAATTAGGATTCCTAATTAGGGGCTGATTTGGTTCCTTTTTGGATATCCAATTGGGTTCCAATTAGAATTCCTACTCATAGCCAAATAGGAGTCCTTATGGGGCTATTATAAATACCCTCCATCACCTCTTTTTCTTGACCTAGGCCGGCCCCCCCTTGTGCTCTTTTTCTCTTGTTTTCATCTCGCTTCGCGCCGTTTCATCTCTTTCGAACAACAAGGTATATGCACGAGAGTTTTGCAAATTCTTTTTCTTCTTTTTCTTCTTCTTTTTGTCGTCGCGAGGTGTAGCGAACGCGGAAGGAATATCAACTTCGGCCACAATCTGGCCACCTATTGTGGTAGCGGATCTTGAGGCTGACGGGCGTCTGGGCTTGGCACGCTGGTGCTGCGTTCGATCATTGGCGCTGGAGCGCTGGGCGCCTGGCGTCCGGTCATTGGCGCTGGGCTTATCATTTGAGCGCTGAAACTTTGGGCGCCAAGGCGTCAAATCTGGTGCGTCGTTGCCGCAGTTGTGGCCGACGAGCTGCGACGGGTCTTCTTTGATGCCTTTTTATTGATTTTCAACTGCATATCTGACTTTATTTGTCTTCTTTTGTAGTTTCCGATGTCGTCAGGAAGATCACGTGCTCCGAGGAGCCTGTCATCCACCCCGTCTCGTGATGACATGCCTCCATCGTTCGCCGGTGAGATTTTCATGTTTCATTGTATACTCATGACTCGCATTCACATATCACACGGCCTTGATTCCCCCTTCGTGAGGATCGACGCCCATATAGCCTTGATTTCTCCTTCGTGAGGATCGACGCTCGCGTAGCCTTGGTTTCTCCTTCGTGAGGATCGACGCTCATATTCTGGCAAGTGACGGGAGCGGTTCTGTGACGCACTATGGTCAGACGGATGGAATACTTTGTCATTTCATGTGACGGGGTATATTATCTGACGAACCCATAGTACGTTCGGCATCGATTTTCCCGTTATAAGGCTGTGACTCTATTTCACAAATTTGTGAAATGAATTCAACGCCTCATATATATGTTTGTTGAGTTCTGACTCATTCTGATTTTATTTTTTTAGTTGAGTATCCCTCTGGTGCGCTTCCTTCCCATGCGGTTGACGGACGTCGCGGTGATCACTACTCCGCCTCTGATGACCCTACTATTCTTGTTTCGCCCCAGTTTAGACCGGATACGCCCGCGGAGGTGACCGGTTAGCACTTGGAGGAGGTCTTCGTGTGTTGAGGTCGCTGATGACTGACGCACCACTTGAGAAGATTACTGGTTCTTCTCAGCCTTTGGGAAAGACAGACTATTTGTTTGGTGACTCGTCGCGGACCAGTCTGACTTTCATTGAGAGTGAGCAATGGCTGCACAAGGATGACGGTGGGTTCTTATATCTCCCTTGGATTCCCCGTCATCGATGTTTGACTGAGTTACGGCAGCAAGGTGTAGCACGGAAGATGTCGTGGCGCCTGACAGAGGAGTGTGACAGCATTCATTGCGGGTTTGTTACCCATCAGTCGGTTCCTGGTTCACTCAGAAGCTGGGTTATTGGACTTCACCCTGGCATACTGGGATTGGACTCCCCTCCTCGTGACGAGCATTTCATCACCGGTAGGACTTCGAAGAACCGCCTTGCCCAGTTGGGACGGGAGATGCCAGCATCTGGTCATAGATTCTTCGGCTGGGTTCATTCTGCAGATAAACTTTGGTGGACCCGTTTGACTAGTCACGTTCTCGGCCGATGGGGCGAGGAGCCGTATGCCTGTGGTTTATACGCCGCGGTTCGTGCCACCATGTATGGGCTTCCGATTAGTACCAACCACTTCTTCGCTCTATCCGAGCTCTATGATCCTGATTCGAACACATTCTTGACCAGGCACGGTGAACTTGGATTAGCCTTGCACGAGATGCATCGAGTCTCGGGTTTACCCATGGGAAGGATGCTATACCAGGAATACTTCCCTTCGGGTCGAGAATTGGGTCGGCTGAAGGATACTATGCCTGACCGCTACAACACTCTGTGGGATCTCACATGCCATTATCACGTTGCCCTAGCACAGATAGAGCCGTTAGCAAAAAGAAAGTCAATTATAAGCTGGCGGTTCGCCCGACTATTTGTTCAAGCATCTGGAGGATGATTCCGGTGAGAAGATTTGTGAATTGGCCCCTTCTACTCCTTTAGAGGTTAATGAGTTGATCAAAAAGTCCGGCACTAGGTCTTATACCCTGAGTAGTACCGAGTATGGTTTTCCAGCAGGGACCAAATTCTCAACCTTCTTATGGCATGCAGTAAAACCCATCCAGCCAATGACTCTCTTAGCCGGCTTCCTTGCCATCTGGTTGAAGAAATGTGTGATGCCGTGTCAGCCTAGCGACGCTTTGCCGTTAGAGGTACTCTATCCTGCAGTTCAGCTTGCTCATAAGAAGGAGTTGTCTCTTCTTCCAGTGATGGTGTCTAACATTCATCGGGGACTTCGCCAGATAGCCACTGCCTTTACTCAGAGAAAAAGCAAACCGTCAGATGAGATCCCTCACGTCAAGGTGGAGCTCCCATATACCTATCTGATGGCCTGGTTCGTTCTTCATCGCCCTGACATGATGTCAGCACCGAAGCTTGCAGATCCATCTATCCATTTTCTTCAATCACTAGAAGAATGCAGATGGCAAGGGCGTGGATTCTTAGCAATACGGAAACAGCTACAGATCCACAAAAGCTGGGTCTTTTCTAGGTGCTTTCCCCGGTTCTCCGGTCAGTATGGGGAGTTCTTGATTGATGAGGAAAGACCTAAGACCAATCGGACCCTACTTGATGTTGGTTGCTTTAATTGGATAATAAACATCAGACCGGGTTATCTTATTTTCCGAGTGAGAAACGAGTGCTACATCGAGCCTTATTTCCCTTCTCGTTTCGCTTGTCAGTTTGGTTACGACCAACTTTATGTTGGGAACCCGAACCGGGAACTTCGGACTCGCGGCGGATTGATCGACGGTGTCCGACCGTGGTTAATGGAGTGTGGCGGGTACATGCGGCTAGATTTAGTCTCCTGCACCGATCGTAGTCGGAGTCGACCTATCTACAACTACGGATTGGCTTTTGGCGCCGCGAACTGTTCTGTGAAGTCTCGATGAGTTGGAGGCCGAAGAGGCTTCCCGAGCTGACACTCAAGCTGTTCAGGAGGCTGCCCAAGCATAGAAGAAGCGTCGTCATACCCATGACTCAAACAAATCGGCGGGGAGATCATCCACGATTCGCGCTTGAGAAAGAAAAGGACCGGGAAACTAAATTTTATGAGGAGAACTCGGTACTCTCTCCTTCACTCTTTTCGTCTCCTTATTCCCTTCTTGCGACGTCCCAGTCTGATACTAGTTTTAACCTTTCAGGAATACCAAAAGAAACGATCCGCCCTGGCACTGGAGCTCCATCTAAGCGAAAGCGGCTCCAAGCCTCGGCTCTTAGGACTATTGTCGTGGACTCGACAAGTGAAGACTCTGCCGGCAATAAGGGTAATGCTCGGCGACCCGTAGTCTTTACGATTATTGGTTCTTCCGCAGTTTCACAATTTCCTTTTACGGCGAGGAGAATGTGGTGGCGACACGGTTTTGATTTTCCCCTTCGACTTTAGAATCGGTTTCATTGAGCAAGTACTTCGGCTATGGCGGAGAGCATGAGAATACCAACATAGGACTGGATCGGAGAATCGGGTACATCTATCTTGGTAATTTCCTTATTTGGACAGCAACTTGTAGGGACCATGACTTCGAATTCGCTTCTTGCTCGATTTTAATTCTTTCCCTCATGTCCTCTTATGTCGCCTTTTTCGATGGAGGACTTTGATGATTTGATCGTGATTCACCCGAGATGCTCCCCTTCACGGTGATCTTGAGCACGAGATAGGAATTCCCTAGGATATCGAGGCTAACTCTTTTGAAGGCATGAACCCCTTTTCGATAATCATAGGACTATTCAAATTTGATTAGTACTTCTATGATTAACAATGTTTCATGCTTAATGACAGAACTCTTCCTCTGTTACTCTTAGAACCCGACTTGCGGCCGTCAATATGTCGGATGTACAAGTTGAGTACCATCCGTGATTGTTGGCCCGTGATGCCCCTCGATGGCTCCATTAGGGCAAGAAGCATGCGCCGGGTGCACCGTCCAGCGACAATACCCTATTGATTCTTTGGTTTGGGGTATTAAATCTTCTCTTTCTTCCCGGGGCCACAGTAACACTCCGACTCGGTGAGAGCCTTGATGTCGGCGGCGACCCATCTCGGCTTATCCTCGCGTGGAAGTTCGTTCGTTCTTCTCTTATCTAGCCACGATGATAGACACACTTCTCGACACGGACTTTCTCTCGTCGGTTCGACCATTCCTTGACTCTAGGGTAACCATGATACGAGATGCGGGTTATCGAGTTAGCCGGCGTCGCCGATGATCTCAATCATTTGGAGGTTAAGCTCCGAGTCTGAGGATTTTGAGGCAGGGCTCCCTTCATATATAGAAGGCGACGGGGCTCGCTGGCGGCTGGCGTGATGCCCGTTATCCTTGGACTCGAAGTTGAATCTGTGAGACGAGTACATCATTTGGAATTCTTATTCTTTGAAGCTTCATCTTCCGTAGGGCATTTTCAGTCTTGTGTCGCCGCTGGAGAGGCGAGGATAGTAGAGCTCGAACAGGAACTTCAAATGGCGAGGAGAGTCGATCATCTTAAAGCGGACAAGGAGAAACTCTGGCGGTCATGTCAGAAATTTGAGCTCGAGCGGCTGGTTGAGGTCGAGGAGGAGGCTGAAAAGACCCTCAATAGCGGCGAGTCTTTGGTGAGCCGGGAGGAACCGGCAAACTTTCATTGATAAAATCTCTGGATTAAAACAACAAATTTGTTATCACAAACTTGATGTTTGAATAATTGTAACCTCAGTTTTTTTTATCAATAAAACATATCTCTTTTCTCTTTTATGCTTTATTATGATTCTTCTATTTAAATGAAATAATTAACTATAATACTTATAGGATTTTTGGCAAACCCTCGACCATCAGCAGTTTGATAAGCCTTTAGATCCTTTGTTTGAGCCGGGCTGGCGTGCGGATTGTTTAAATCCGTTCCTTTATGGCGTTGTGCTAAAAGATGAACTCTTCTAGACTTGATGCTATGATATCGAATACATAGACTTTGTCTTCTTTTGTGGATAAGAGACTAGCAAACGATGCATTTTGGCGTCGGTTTTAGGGATTATTAGCCAACCCGACCTTCAGCGGGTTTGATTAGCATTTACCAACTACCGTTTGAGTTGGGCTAGCGTCTTGATTGTCTAAACCCGTTCGCGCGTGGCGTTGTGGTAAAAGAATGAAATTCTTGCCGCTACGATGTTGAATCGTAGACTTTATCTTTTCACGGAAGACTAACCTGTCGTGTGGCAAGCTAGAAATCCCTCCTTAGGCTTGGGATCAAATTCTCGGTGGTATTACGGTGTCTTTCGTTCACGGTAAAGACTAAGCGGCAGCGTGTGGCGTTGGCTTCATCCTTCTTAGAGCTTGGGATAAAATTCCCCAAGATGAACCTTGGTGTCTTCTTCAATCGGAAAAAGACTAAGCGACAGCGTGTGTGAGACGTTGGCTCTATCCCTACTTAGGCTTCGGGATAAAATTCCCCACACGGGTGAGGTGTGGATTAAGGTGTGTATTAACACCCTGCCGCAATCTTGACTATGCGGGCCTTTGTTCTTTTTCCTCCTTCAAAAAGCGGTTAAGAACTTAACCGGAAACGCGTGTTAGGCGTAGACTTTATCCTTTCTTAGGATTCAGGATAACATTCCCCAAGACGGAACTTGGTGTCTTCTTCTATCGGAAAAAGACTAAACCGGCAATGCGTGTGAGGCGTTGGCTTTATCCCTTCTTAGGATTCAGGATAACACTCCCCAAGATGAACCTTGGTGCCTTCTTTTGACCGGAGAACGACTGAACCGGTAAAGAGTGATAGATGTGGGAAAGGAAGAATGTATTCTATTTCCCGGGGGTTGAGAGGAAGGATTTTCATATCCTATCTCCGGATAATGACAAATTTGAAACAAGAGAGGAAGAATGTATTCTATCTCTTGCTGATGGAGAGGAAGGAGGATCTTGTCTCCTATCTCCGGGTGTTTGGGACGAATCCGAAATAAGAGAGGAAGGTTTTGTATCCTACCTCTTGCCAGTGGAGAGGAAGGTTTTGTATCCTATCTCCGGAAGCTCACGAATTCGAAATAAGAGAGGAAGGTTTTGTATCCTATCTCTTGGTGATGGAGTGGAAGGAGGATCTTGTCTCCTATCTCCGGGTGTTGGAAAGGAAGGATTTTTGTCCTGTTTCCAGCGAAAGAAACTAAAAGTGGGATCTCCACTTTGAGAATCTTGAAAGGTGAAACAAAGAGTGGGATTTCCACTCCGAGAATCTGAGACAAGAGAGGAAGAATGTATTCTATCTCTTGCTTCCGGAGAGGAAGAATGTATTCTATCTCCAGGTGTGGTGTGGGAAAGGAAGAATGTATTCTATATCCCAGAGGAGAAAGAAACTAAGAGTGGGATCTTCACTCCGAGAAAGACGTGGATAGCTTTCACTTTTTATAGGATTGCTAACCAGGTTTTGAAAATGGACCTCTCGTTCGCTGAAGGAATCAAGAGGGGATTTTGTTGGTGGTTGGACCAAAAAGATTTTTAATGGGCCCACCGTCAATGAATTTGATCGGTGAGAGAATTTTGGAGGAAAAAAAAAATTTATTTAGGGTTATCCTCAAGAAATGAGTGAAATATTCCCTGAGGAACTTCCCGTAGAAATGGGTTATCCTGAATGTACTAAGGGTAATACTTTTTCAGGAACTTCCCGTTTATCGGCATTAATTGCGGTCGCCATTAGCGTGATAAAGGCGATATCGCCGTTTGAATAGGCATGTCTATTATAAGCGGTCCTTCCATTGGGTTCAAATTTACCTTTCTTCTTGGAGTTGAGGATTATCGGGTCGGCGGCGAGGACAAGATCTCCCTCCTTAAAGGTTCTCTGTCGAACTTTCTTGTTGAAAGCCCTCGACATTCTGGCTTGGTAGAACTCAATACATTGTTGAGCTCCCAGGCGCTTTTCATCCAACATCTCGAGCTCCTCGAGACGTTTCTGATGTTGTTCTTCAATCGTCATCTCCGTTGCGAGCGTCGCGGTTGTTGGAATATGGATTTCTAGCGGGCTTTCACATCGGTAGACCAAAGAGTACGGAATTGGCTCGGTTAGCGTCGTCGGTTGTGTGATATGCCCAGAGTGCTTCTCCGAGTTTATCGTCCCAGTCTCGCTTGTTATTTTTCACAAGCTTCGACAAAATCTTGATAATTGTCTTGTTGAATGCCTCAGCTAGTCCATTGGCTGCTGGGTTGTAGGCTATCGACGAGACGTCTTGTATCTTGAATTTTTGCAAAACGATGAAGAATTGGCGATGGGCGGGGACCGTTGTCGTGCACGATTCGTCTTGGAACACCGTGTCGGTAAATGACATGGTGTTTGATAAACTTGATGACGGTACTCTCCTTTACTTCTTTTAGCGGGATTGCTTCGGCCCACTTGGAGAAGTAGTCGGTGATCGCTAGAATAAATCGATCGCCTGGTAGCGGAGGAAAAATGGGACCTACCGTCCATTCCCCATGTCTCGAATGGCGGGATGTAGGAAGGATGCGCTTTCACGGAGAGGCGATGCATATAGTTGGCGTGAATTTGACCGCAGCGTGGCATTCCGGCGTATCGCGTTCGTCGATTAATCATTGTTGACCAAAAGTAGCCCATTCTCCTGATTCGATCATAGAGTTTAGGACCGGGCTGGTGCGCTCCACATTCACCTTCGTGTGCTTCCCGAAGGACTTCTTCTGCCTCTTGGTTTGAAAGGCACCGAAGTAGAAGACCATCATACCCTCGGCGATATAACATCAGAGTCTCTATGTGAAGAAGAATCTTAGAGCTCTTAGGGATTGACTCCTCTCCTTTACATCTTCCTGGCAGAATACCATGCAAGACGTAGTCGATGATAGGAAAACGCCAATCTAGGGGCTCCAATTTGGTTTGGGTCGTATATACCTCTTTGGTAACCACCCTCTTGTCTTCTTGTACCTCATCATATATTGGTACGAAGAGTTGATGAGTCCTGACCGTAACTAGTTGCTCGGTCTCGGAAGGTTGTGCAACTGCTACGCCAGCGGTGCATGCATAGGTGTTACGGACAGCGGGATATAATCAATGAAGAACTCTTGAATGATGCGCCATTTCAATGGCTACACGGTGATAGGGGACTAGATCGAGTTTCTAACCGTAGTCTCCGCGGATCGTTTGACTATCGGTGCGGTAGCCATATGCTTGAGATACTCGACCCCGGCTCCTTGGCAAAACTAAGTCCCATAAGTAGCGCGTTATATTCAGCTACGTTATTGGAGCACGGTTCGGTAAGTGAGTAAGCCCGGGGCATGATATGATTCCCCGGGGCAACTAAAACAACTCCGACTCCGGTGGAGATCTTAGAACATCCGGGGGCACTTGCTCGTTAGTGCTTCGAAGCTTCGTCAAAATACAACCGCCATATTTCAGTGCGTCGTAGTGTTAACTTCATTGACTTCATCGGGAAGATCATCATATAGCTCGGTTGTCCGGCGTCGGGTTGGCGGAGAAAGATCTAAATTGCTTGTCCTTTGGCTGACTTCTATTGTTTGAAGTGCAAGTCATACTGGGACAAGAGTAAAGCCATTTAGCCAAATGCCAACTCATAGAAGCGGTGGGTCATAAATATCCGCACCGGATTTACGCTAGAGATAACATAAATCATCTGTCCAGGCTAAATAGTGCGTATCTTACGTTGCGAACACTAATGCAAGGCACCGCTTCTCAACCATCGGATATCGAGACTTCGGCGCCGACTAATGTTAAAACCGGGTAATATCTGCACGTTAGTGACGCTATTATCGTCTTGCGTGAGTAAAGGCTCAGCAGTGATCCGTTAAGCCTTGGCGTAAATCAAAGCGGCTTTCCGTGCGGTGCAACAAAAGCGGGGGTTTAGAGATCACGACTTGATCTCTTCAAATGCCTTACGGCAGCGTCGTCCCAAATAAGCGACCGCCCTTTTTGTTCAACTTAGAGAATGGTGGCACTTCGGATAGGTTCGATATGAACCGACGGATGTATGCCAATCGCCTTGTAACGAGTTCTCTCAAATTTCTTAGAACGTAAATCTTGAATTGCCTTCACTTTATCGGGATCGACATGGATTCCTTTGTTGGTGGCAATGACCAAGGAACTTGCCACCGACATCCCAAGGAAGGATTTGGCGGGGTTCATCTTTAGTCGGTGGGCTCGCATGAGCTCAAACACCGTTCTAAGATCTTTGATGTGATCTTCCTTGTCACGACTTTTCACGACTAAATCGTCGACGTAGCATTCGACCATTTTTCGGAGATGGTCCTGGAAAATTTTCGTCATTGCTCGTTGGTACGTGGCGCCGGCGTTTTTCAGTCCGAACGGCATGACCGTGTAGCAAAATATCTAGATAGAAGTTACGAGCGGCGTGTATTTGGCATCATCGGGTGCATCTTGATCACGATTGTAACTTCGAAAAGCCATCCATAAAAGACATTCTCTCGAATCCACATGTATTGTCAACTATGACGTCGGTGATTGGAAGAGGGAAATCATGTTTCGGACAAGCGGCGTTCAGGTCTCTGTAGTCGACACAAATTCTAATCGACCCGTTTTTCTTCATAGCGGGGCGATGTTATATCACTGATGTTGGATTTCTTTGATGAAACCCGATTCTATCGCCTTTTCACCTCATCAACAATTCTTTGTCAAGAGGCGTGGGCCGAAACCATCTTTGTGGTTGTTTGGCGGGTTTGACATCCACTTTGATGTTGGCGATGTGTACGGTCGGAGTCTTCGGCATATCTTAAGTAGCTCGGCGAACATGTCGATATACTCCTTGATTAAAGCGATCAACTCTTCTTTCTCTTCCGGGGGAAGACTATTGCTGATGTTTATGAGCTTAGGATGCTCTTCGTCACCCATATTGACCTGGACTATCTCGTCCTTAGTGGGGGGTTCTCTTTGCTCGAACCGATCCCCAAACTGCTCTTTGAGTTGATGAACCCATGGGTCTTCCCATGTTGGCATATTTTCATCGTCCTCCAAAGTGGCGGGGTCGGCTGTTGTCATGTTTGACATTAAGCCTTTGAACATCTCACCGATGCTAACGCCGAATCCCATCTTGGGGCGAGTCGGATGAATATCCATCTCTCGATTTGGGGATTGATTGTTGACTAACCAACAACACTTTCTTGAAGAGGATGTGTACCCTAGTCCTCTCGAATGCGTAATAATCATCGGTTTCCCTTTGGGCGTGGCTGGCGGTATCAGGGACCTCGAAAACGAGACCTTCCCCTTGTGCCAAGTCGTGCCCCATTTCTTCATGAGGTCTAACACTTGGGCTATATCTAAGCTGAGCCGAGCTGCGTTGTTATTAAGCGTCTTTATCTGGAAATAATGCATTGGAATTGCATCTCCTTTCATTATAGCAAGTCTTTTTCGCCACTTGTCCTACCGGGAATGACAAGCGTTGTTCGGAAAGAGTCTTGGAACTGCTTCTGTATTATACAAGATGACGGAGTTGGTAAATATAACTCAGGGTCATCATACAATCCTGTAATCACGTCAGCAAAAGACAGCGAGTACTTTAAATCATCTTTTATTTCATTGTCGGCAAGTTGCTAGTTACAACTTTCATCCGGCGATTCTTCATCATCAAGATTGACGGCGGGTACAATGTCATTAACAACAAAACCACCATCGTAATCAAGCGGCCGGTATCGGCTTCTTCACGCGCGTGTGCCTTGGGCGATGGTTCGATGTCGGACTCATGCAGTAAGGAGGGAATTGAAGTAATTCTCCATTCCTTTAAGCGGTTGCTTATCGACCACCGTCTTAACTTCATTATTTGTGTCTACATATTTTGACGATGAAGAATAGAGGAACTATAGCGTTCTTGTGAATCAAAATTCGACACAACAAGTTATAGGAAGTCTACGCATCAATCACATAGCGGTAACCCGGACTTTAAGTCCCCATTTGACACTTAATCCGGATTTTACCAAGTGGTAGGGACCGCTAGTGTTAAATCCGTAAATTATTGTGCTGTGGATGCGGTTTATTGGCGGGAATCCCAAGATGGTACATGGTGAGGGCATGATGCTCCTGGCGGAACCCGGATCGACTTGGATCCGGTTGACTTTGGAGCAATGTACCTGTGAAATACAGGCTTTGTCATGTTTAGAATTCTTTATGCATATCCTCCTTAAAGCGATGCGAGGAGGTGCTAGTTGCCAAATTGCATTGTTGTCGCGAGCTCTTGAGTCGGCTTGATGCAGTGAGGAATATTTACGAATCGGCCGGGGCTTCTTGAAGAGCTTCTCACGGTTTCTTTGGACAGCGTGAACTTCGTGAGAGCTATCCTTCTGGGATATTAAGCCAATTGAGCCATAACATCAAAGCGATATGGAGAGTTCGATGTTCGGTCTATCCCTCCTGTCGGCGTTGTATCGGGCTGCCGGTTGAACTTCTGCGTGTTTCTCCTTTGCGTAGTTTCTTTGGCAACCGATGCATTGTTGTGCCTTTTGGCGCGAGTGAGGTGTTGTTGCCACCCCCAGTTCTGATAGCGTCTTCGCATTTGGGTTTGGAGCTTCTGGATACTTGTAGCTGTATTCGTGCCCACTCCTGGTGGCGAAGACTTAAGGTTCTTCTTCAGAAAATTGAAAAGTTGCCACTTCTTCATCATCCTTCTGCGGTGCGAGGCGGCATGGCATAATTTGCCTTTTCCTTTGGACTTCTTCTTAAACGAAGAAATAGTCCATTGGTCATCTTCTAGTAAGTCAGGGTGGACCCAAAGTTTCTCAGTTCTTTGTGAGTATGTAGTGAGTCCCCTCTCCGTTGCTCATTGAGGATCCTCGTTCACCATCTTCATTCCTACCTTCATGATTATCACATTTTAATTACATTTTTATACCCTTATTACCTATGTTATATGAATAGCGATATTACTAATAATCATTTTTATCTTATTTTGCGGGCTAATAAAGAAATAATGAATAAAAGCCCAAATGACTCAAATTCTAAATTTCTACCAATATTTGAAGCCAAAATCGAGAGACAAATGAAGGCCCAAGATACCAAATTGATCAAGAAATTCGTGAAGAAAAATCAAGAAAAGACAAATTAGGTTGGGAACCATCGGTTGACCAACAGGTTGGCCAACCGGTTGGCTAACGGTTGGCTAACGATCGGCCAACCGATCGGTTTGCAGCAGTCGAATTAATGGTGGATTTCTCTTCCTTTTTTGGCTAGGTTTGATCCATGGTTCACATCAACTCCGTTGGGCTATAAATAGGGGTGAATTGAGTGTTTTGAGTGTGAAATATTTTGTAAAAACTCCATTTGGAGAGGGTCACTCTTCATTGAAGACCTTCCAAAATTGTAACTTTGTTACACAATAAATGAAATGTTTCACCCTTCAATTTCCTTCCTCTTCTTCTAATCCAAGGACCAAAGGAGGATTAGATTAAGATCGAGGAGTTGTTGGTTTCTATTTTATTTCTTTTCATTTTCTTCTTTATTTTCTTGTTTGTAGAATAGATTTACTTTCATGCAATTTACTTTCATGAATTTACTTTCATGCAATTTAATTCCTTGCAATTTACTTTCATGCAATGTATTTAATTCTTGTATTTATTTTCTAGAATAGATTTTTCTTTTCTTTAATTCACCTTGAGGCTAGAACTCTCTAGGAATTACCCTTTTCTAAGTGTGGAGCTAATATTAGGTGGGATCCTAGAGATTGTTTGAAACTAGCTAACAAATCCAACTCATTTTCATGAGATTGAGATAAGCTAAGTGGATCTACTCTAGATTCCTCATATCTTTAATTAATACTCCATACTTTACCTTCTTTATTTTCCTCTTATCCTTGTTTTCATTTGTTTGTTATTTTCCTTTATTTTTGATTTCATTGATTTTACTTCTCTCTCACTCTCATATTCCCTCCATGTGCATATAATCTCAAACCTAGTTTTGTTGTTATTTGCACATAATCTAACTCCACATTCTCAACTTCATTTTCTCCTCTTTTACACATAATCCACAATCCACTCTCTCTTATCTCTCCACATCCACTTTCACCATTTTCACCATTTTCATTTTATTTG
The DNA here is from genome assembly GCA_012295165.1 of Asparagus setaceus. Lineage (NCBI taxonomy): Eukaryota > Viridiplantae > Streptophyta > Magnoliopsida > Asparagales > Asparagaceae > Asparagus > Asparagus setaceus. Next base: position 86,416,526 of record CM022703.1, on the reverse strand, counting down.
TACATAAACTCCTAATTGTCGCGCATAATTTGAGAACCAAAACTTGAGCAAAACTCTCCTACTTCCGTTCCTCGTGGGATCGATAACTTTTATACTATAACTTGAAAAGGTTGTATACTTGCAACTTAGGAGGTAATCATTTATTTCCACCACTTCTAGCAATTGTCGGTTGAAGCCAATCTAAGGGTACCGACCGAAGCTGATGGAGACGCGTTTGCTCCCACTTCTTTTCTTTAGAGGGCTTGAATTATGACCCGACATCGATCAAGGCTTGGATCTTGTCCTTGAGATGATAGCAAAATTTTGTTGGATGATGCAGCTCTGTGTAAAAGGTACTTAGGATCCGTAACCTTCTTTGCCTCCTCTTGGTTCACAATTGGCGTGGCTGGATTTTATTGTTCTCCAAGGTATTTGAAAATCAGGAACCTCCTCGTCTTTAAATGAGTAAGTCTTGGAAACCTCGAGCCGGAAGTCTTGGTTTTGAAACTACTGCCATTGAAACTTTGTTGTGGGGCCTGCTGTTGTGGCTAGCTGTTGTGGCTGATTCGAGCGTTTGATTGGCGTTCCGACTTTCTTTGGTGCTTTGCCTCTCGGCGTGGGACAAAATTACGCTTATTTGCGTTTATGCGGTGGCCTCTTTCGCTTTCTTCCTCTTAAGGAACCTTCGGCTGTTCTCCACGAACTTTCAAATCCTTCCATGCTATGGGCGGTGCGTTCCCATTGCTTCAAGCACATCAAGGATAAGTTATTGTGGCGGGTTTGGAGGATGAACTCCTCGTGATCGGGTCCGACAATTCATCGCTTTGTTGCGGAACCTTTTGACAAAGGTATCCACCGTTTCTCCATCTTTTGCTTCGTCAAACAGCGTTCGATTGATATTTCGGTATCATCATCGAAAAGTTGGCGAGAAGCTAGACTCCATATCGT